>JAOPJG010000569.1:0-20797 GCA_027478255.1 Dispira simplex | reverse complement strand
GATATGTACTGTTTTTTAATATTCCAGCAGAACGCATGTAGTCGATCAGCGTTGGAGAAATCACATGGTAAGTAAGGAGATATCAGAGAATAAACAAAGGGTTTCAAAAAAAAATTTGCCAACTGGCTATATTTTAAAAGTCATTAGGAACCCCTCTCCCCCTTTTGCGCAATTTATGGCATGGTTTTGACAAAGCTGATTATCAAGACCTACTCACATCGATTTGAAGGGGACAATAAATTAGGGGATTAGGTAGGAGGAGATCGGAGCACTGCTGACTACGGTCAAAATTCTTAGAGCGGGCAATTTCAGGTACCCATTCATTTGCTTTTTGGTTTTGGCCATTGGCCTTACGTTCCCTAATGTCGGTGTTTTCTTCTCCTTTTCTATATTTAAATTTTCCCTAGTTTCGATTGTAGAGTCAGATCAGTCTAAGTTATCATGCGCCAATTAATCCAAACGTTGAACTCACAACACATTCGTGTCTCCCTTCTTAAAGGGCTGAGTTTTCCCACGTCCAACCTTTGGTCGGAAGGTCTGGTACATCACGTAAGTGGGCGATCCCCAAGTAATATGAGGGTGTTATGGTTCCATCTCACCATTACCATAATACTTTTAGTCGCCGTAGACCTATAGTAATTGCAGATTCGGAATCGGCGGCAATAGTATGCTTTGAGCAGCAAATCTCTAATTTTCCCTATTTTTTTTTGTTCACTTGGCATGTGCACACCGGTGGATCTTGGCGCGGAAATATGCAATCTTGCGTTTTTATACTACTGGTGTGACTCGTATTGTCACCAATACATTGACCCATAACCCATTTTCTAGCAACGAGTATTATACAGCACTCGGCGATTACCGATTACGCTGCTCAACGATCAACCCGGACTCGGAAAAGCAGGGGAAGTCGTCTACGTCAAGCCAGGGTATATGCGTAATGTATTGTATCCCAAGGGTGTGGCAGACTATGTTCTTCGCTATAACGGACCTCGTAATCGTCAAGCGGAAGCGGAGGCAGCTGCAATCCGAGCTAGAGAAGAGGCGATCAAAGTAAGGATACCCATATTCCCATTTTCTTTCTTCAACCAGGTGCTTTCACGGATATGTGCCTGACACGTGCTGTGGGGCTTTCCTGTGGATTTGGTGAATTGCTTATATCTAAAAGTGAATATTTAGTGGACTATTGATACAAAAACGACAGTTTTCTTCACGTATGGATTCTTGCTTATTGACGGATTTCCTGACCTCAGTTTTTACTAATCGGTTATTACATGGGCATATTTCACATTGAAAAAAATAATATTTGTTTTTCGTCATAGTCTGGTGTGCTGGATCCCTCTGTTCAACCAGAACTTTACTTGTTACTGAAGTCCCAAGCTGATAAGATCCAAACCATCACCCACGTCGAGTTTGTTCGGACCACGGTGAAGGCTAACGACGATACCATCTTTGGTTCCATTTCCCCCGAGGATGTACTGGCCGTTTTACGCGACCAGCACCAGGTAGAACTGGATAAGGGATCTATCGAAATGCCCCGAATCAAAACTCTGGGGGAGCACAAATGTAAAGTGATAATACCGCACATGGGTGAATTCGCACTCCATGTTGTAGTGAAGGCGCCGTTGGTCGTACCAGGGAAACAGTGACATCTAATGCAGTTATTGAAAGTGCAATACACCATTCCCTTGAGTAATTTTTGTGGGGCCATAACACCCAATGCGTGCAGTAGAAAAATGAATAAAGCAAGCATGTTCCCCATATTTTTGCCTAGTTGTCACAAGGCTGCTTCTTTTTGATCCGCAAAGCAGGGGCTACATCCGGCCATGAATCTACTTATACTTTATAGCCTTGGATATCAGTCGTTTCCGAATGTGCTGATATCGTGGGAGTCTATATAATCTACTGGCTTTCCATGGAAAGATCAACACAGTTGAATAAGGCATGAATGTATGTCCTTGTGAGGTCATTTGGGCCAACACACAAAGAATTACGCCCATCTCTGCTAGTATATCATTGTCGTCGGCCATGGATCTTTTCGTCAATGGGTATTGGGCACAAGCAAACGAAGGATTTCCGCCACCCAGTACGTTAAGCACTTGGGAAATGAAACGGGGTGGTCAATTGACAGTGTAAAGTTAGCCATTGTCGGCTTGGTGACCACAGGTCAGTATTGGGTAGCGTGGGATTTCTAGAATAGCTTGTCCTAAATCCAAATTCGTACTGACTTTGGTGTATATAAATTTATAAGTGTTAGACTGGGCAGTGACAGCGTTCAATAGCCTTTTACAATACCATTGCCTTTTTTTTTGTAACTTTCGTCTCCCTGGCTCTTGCCTTTCACTTTGCCTTACTATCCGTATTGGTAGCATTCTGTAGTCCTTTCCCTCTCGTTCCTTTTTTAGATATGCGAGCTGCAGAGTTTCCCGCCGTCCAGGAGGTGCTCAAACGGGTGAACAGCCCCCAAGAGGCGAACTTCGGCTCTCTCTCAGTGAAGCAACTCCAGTACCACATGACGTTGCTCAAATGGTTCTCTACCCTGACGTACTCGGACCCTTTTACCAACGCCAAGTTTCTCCTACTGGCGGAAGAACGGTACGTGCGTTGGCTGACCCTTCTCAAGCACCGGACCTGGGAGGCGAATACTATCCCGGTGCCCCCCATTGATGTGACCCTCATGTGGCACGCCCACTTATTGAGCCCCTTTGCCTACTACGAGGACATGAGCATGTTAGAACACAATGGACTTATGTTACAGTACGAGTTTCCACTGGAGAAGCTGCACGAGATTTACCTAAACGGCTGCCAGGTGCCCGACGACTCCGTTCGGGCCTGGCAGGAGTTTGCCGATATGTCGTACCAGTTACAATTGGACGACTTCCCAAGGTATAAAACTCATTGCCCTTGGTGTAAGACGGACCTTGACTTGTCGTGGGAGGAAGCTGTGGACTTTCGTACCCGTAAACATCCCCAGGCGCACATCAAGTGTTCGGCCTGTAAAGCACCTTATAACCGGGACGTGCTGAGCGGCCGTCAGTTTTGGGAACACGTACACCGACATCTAACGGTGGCACACACCTATTTACGGGGTACTGTGATTGACGTTAAACGCGGTGAGCAACTGGAGGACCGCACGGAAACGGACCATACTATTCTTTTTGATGGATTGTCCGCACAGGCGGCGGTCGACCGACGGGATAACTGGCATGCCTGTCGATGGAAAAACATCCTTTCCGAATTGAACGAGGTGAAAACACGGGCCAGGAGACGACGGTTTTACGGAAACATTCGGCCGTACACTATCGCGCGTATCGTATCACGGTATCGTGAGCAGATATCGCCCTTTTCATTGGACTTGTGCCGGGCCGTGTTGCGTCAGCAGGAATTTACCGCCAAGATGGTCCAAGGCACTTGGCAATGTCCTGCTACGTTAGGAATAGCGATCATTCGGTACGTCATGTTTCTATCTCTGATGAAGAATGTTCCCAACCAAGTGCTCATTCCCACGTTGGATATTGACCTGGCTTGGCATACCCACCAATTGACACCCAAGTGTTACCAACAGGATACCGTACGGGTCACCAACCGGATCATCAACCATGACGATACGTACCCCACCCGCATGTTACAACGTCACCTCCGACTCACCGCCAGCTACTGGTACGCCAACTACAAGGAACCGTACACCATCGAGGATTTGTATACAGAATATGTAAAATACATCCCTCGGTTGGTCTTTGCAGTTTTGATGCCAGTTTACGGAGTTTATGTATTCTTTCATGCTAGGCATATCAAGAAAATCCAAAAGCGACCACCACTGGCCGAAAAGGGCCTAGCAGCAAAGGAAGGACGGAAAAACGAAGTTTCGCCGAACAACTCAGCACGTAATCGACGGGATCGCGATCAGGATGGTACACACGAGGCAGCTGTGTTACCACTATTTGAGGCAGACTGGTATTGTACCGACCACGGCTACACACATAGCACCTGGGGATTTGTCGACGGGGATAGCCACGCAGGCTGGGGTACTGCAGTATGTGGTGGCAGTGCTTGTGGTGGTGGTGGAAGTGGGTGTGGGGGAGGAGGGGGTGGGTGTGGTGGTGGTTGTTAGGACCCAAACCATCGACAGTAGATTTAACAATGGTACCAACGGAGGCAGCTACATAGCCACACAGTCGTGGCATGTAAGTCACCCTCATTCGGAAACACCATTGGCGGGTTCCAATCTATTCATTCTATTCTTCGTATTCATTTATTACACTTTCAGTCATTATCCTTGTTCGGTAAGGTGAGTTGGGTCTCGCCCTGCGTCGACGGATACCCATTGGTTGCCCAATCTTCCAGGTTATTACGGTCGAATTGCTACGCTGCAGTGGTCATCCATACCCATTCATTGTTACCTACTATATCCCTAACTTCCTATCATCTTATCTATTTACGTCCTGATTACTTATGACACTATCGATGATCTACGCCGTAACTTTATCAAAATATATCTTTATCCAAAATTTCCCCCAACAATGGAGCACCGTACCCCCAGTTCTAGCCTCACTGGTAGTGCGAATGAGAACACATCACTCCCCAGTACAGAAACGAACTTGCCTATACTTCGACGGCACCAACTGCAGGATTTAACCTCCCAGTCCCCAAACCAACAGTGGTGGTGGATAGTGAGTAAATGATAATAGTATATTTTCTCTTGATTCACCAGTGCTTTTTTTTTGCTTATATAAGCTTAATGCTATTTTTTAATATACTTTATATTGTACGACATACGATTGGGATGATAGGAGTGATGAACAATGGGCCCTGATTCATAAGAAAAGTGTCTGTGAATAGACTAATGACATCGATATTTGAAAATATATAATGCTGTAGGACAAACTAGAAACGGTATACGATGAACTAAATATTTTGACTACAAGTTGGCTTGGAGTACTCATGGAAACCTGGCACTAAAGTTAATTCTGAGAAATATTCATTAACATACAGGTATTCGAACACGGCGGGGGTCTTTGAGATCAAATGAAATGACATCATTTAACTGTGCCAAACGTGCCCACATGGTGTGTGTCAAGGGTAGCTGCGACTCGGTGAATGTTTTTGGAACTGTGTCGGTAATATTTTCGAGTGCAGTTAACAAACGTTGGTCAGTTTGTGGGTTCAATTTAGACTTTAGCGTATCCAAATACACAGGGTAAACCATGTTAACCTTCGTCACCAAGAAATCTCGGATAGGAAAGCACGTTGATAATTCGTTTACCCACAAATAAAGCAATAAAGTATAGCTATCGGCGATGGCCACCGCGACATCCTTGATCATGGATGCGAAAAACGGGTGACTAGACACTTTTTTCTGGTTGATATAATCCACCAAAGGACCCTTGGAGTGGGTTAAATAGTAGTCATAGAGTACTGTTTCACTGGATTTTATCGCCCAATGACGGAAGTGATCGTAAAACCCAGCTACGGCATCTACGTTATTGGTGACAATCGCTATCCGCATTAAATCACGGACCACGGCGAAAAGCATGAGAGTATCTGACGCATGGCCGAATTCGGTCTCAACTTGGTCGCTTATCCGTTTGGCCAAGGCACTGAACACCAAAATAGTTAGGCCGTGGTCACGATGATTAGCTACCGCCCAGTGGAGCGGGTAGCGCTGCGAGAAGTTGGGAATATGCTCGTAGTTTTTTACCAGGCTTGATTCCAAGTAGTCGTCACCGTCATCATGCTCGTCCTCCGATACGTACAAAGAGACCATGATTAAGGGCTTAATCAACGAGTACTGCTTATAATACGGTGTAATGAATGGTAGAAAGATGTCCAGTTTGGCGAAATACAGTTGGTTTTCGAAGTGTTTCACTGGATCCTCTGCACGACCACGGTTGCCATTGGCATCACCTTGGCGTTTTTGCACCAATTGGAACCACTGGTTGAGCAGACCGCCAGAGGTGAGAGTGGACAACTCCTTTTCGTTAGTACGGCATAGGTTATTGGCGAATATCACTGGGTTAGTGAGGATTCCAGCCAAATGAATAGCCACCACAAGTAAACCAGCAGGATGCCACAACATTATGGGAAACAATGTAAGACGAACCAAGGGAGGGATAGTATGATATGTGGCGAAGAGTGAGTCAAAGTTAGGGTGGGAGATATGAAAGGGAAACGATTTCAAAGTGCAGGTTATGTGTTTTTTTTGAAAAATACAAGTGGGAACGCATCGCTCTTTAAATAAGCATCGGATTGACTATCTTAATATTCCCCTTTTTTATCTTGTAGTACAGAGAGACTTCCTATCAGTAATCCCGAAAAACGAACCAACTTGACATCACCACGAAAATTATGGTGGTGGTAGGAATTTCACTAACCCAATTTTCATATCTAACGCTCATCATGAGAAGTGGCAACTGTTCCTCCCCCCTCCCTCTCCCTCATAGCATTAGATCCCGTTTCAAGCGAAAAAGGGTAAATACGATAGAAATGATAAGAAAATTTTGGGGGAAATGGAAAAATTTGTGTTTAGCATTATAAAATCAATCTTCGTAGGGATATTTCTACATTGCTCTTCTTCTAGATGTGGTGGAACGAACTACTATTTCCCACATCCTATTTTCTCTGGGTGTACCCTCAAGTAACATCGCCATATCTCCCGTATAATGAGGCTATAGTGGCATGTTACACGAGCACATATTAGCGTGAAAACAAGGAAGAAAGTCGGCCCTACTTGGTTGGGATGATGTAGATATTGGGGAATGTTATCCCCAGAGTTAAGAATGCCCATTGTTTATCGGGAAACCCCATTCTAATAATTCCTGAGTTGTTGGAATATTTTTCAAAGATAAACGGCGTTAATATTAAAACACCACCCAACTACGATTACACGTAAGATAAGACCAAAGATTTACTTCCTAATGTAAAGGAAGGGGGTATCTTCATAGTTGGACGCTATTTCTCTGTCTTCCAAAATGAGACATCAACTGCGCCAACTCACAATAGGGTGGGCTACCCCAACCCAAGGCCTCTCACTCTGCTGCTCCCGTTATCATTCCCATCTGGTAGATAGTAACAAGCGAGGGATTCGGTGGAGTTGCGCAGGATGAGACTAAGTGCGTGGCCAGATTACGGATATTTTTTTCCTAATAATATAATGGGCATCGATAGATTTGGTTACGATATCACGAATAACATATCGGGCAGCTTAAACGCCATTTCTGGAGCCCGCCACGTTTCCCATAGCTCTTGAATTTTTTTTTGAGGGGAAGGCAGCCTTTAAATTTCGGAAGTAATATATTTTTAAAATTGATAGCGTCCGATCGAGAGAAAAACAAAGGACTTGTGGCGGCAGGAATTCTCACAATTTGATGGCATTTAACTTATCCGGTGATTATTTGGCTAGCAATAAGTGGCCGGTATAAGCCACACAACATAGTGGCGGCAGCGACTTCTATGAAGTTGAAGTGATGCAATGCTTGTTCTTGTTCAATGAAAAGAAAAGTGGCGCGCTACATTTCCAGCCGCTAGTATTATATATATATATAAAAGATGAGGATGTGCTTCCATTGTATTAGGTTGATAATATTATATTACCGATTCAACGATAAGATACCAGCCAATGTTCATCGATTTGTAAGAACTGCTGGATGCCATGAGCACGACCGATTCTCGGCGAGAATTGTGTGGAATGTCCTTTTGGCATCATCCTACCTGCCGAATAATTCCGCCTACGGTAGGAAGAGTTTGGCTTTCTCACACCCTCATATTTATTGATATCTTGGAAGTTGGATAAACAGTAGCCTTTAACAAACGAAGAGTAAACAATACATAGTGGATAAACATATATAGTATGCGCAAGGCATATAAACTGAGTGTAAGCTAGTGTAAACTAGGATAAACAATAAAATAAGCAATGGCTTCAAAAAAATTTCATCCTATCGGTGATAGTTTGAACAGTGAATTATAGATGAGAGATAAGTCACGTGAGGAATAATATTACCAATGACAGAGAATACTGAAATATTAATATGATATATATATTAACGTGGCCACCCTTGTTAGTGGAGTAACATTTACATTAGGCACACCATTAATTGTAGCAGCACCGAGATAGTTTCATCAGTTGGAAGTAATTGATCTTTTGGTGCCTTATTAAAAAAAAACTTCAAGCAGTACAGTTTTATTCCAAAACAAAGGGGATGCGAATAGACAGCTATAGGCAGAAATTGAGTAGTGCGTATGAACAAAAGTAGGGCACGAATGAAATGACCAAGTACATAATTCAACAGTAACTGGAGCAAAGGGAAAGGTTAACCATATCTCGAACACTTTGGCAAAAAAAAGGCGTTCTTGTGGATGGATAAAAATCGAAAAGCAAGTGGAGACGCTCGCTCTGGTCGGATCTAGCGAAGATTTAAAGCCAAGTAATAGTGGGTTACACCCGACGGTAACTCTTCTTTCCCAGGTCAAAGGGAACGTACTTGTAACGAATCATGTGTTCAATTTGGCGACGCATGGTCAAAACAAACAGTATAACAAAGTAGACGAGCAGGATGGGCCAGAATACCGGAATATCCAACACTTCGAAAAATGTACATACAAAGGCAATTAGCGTAGCCCTTGTGGCGCTCAACCAAAACTTGAATTCAGGTAAACGACGGATAAAGGGGCGGAATTCATCGCTGTTGGAAGTAGGCAAAAGTCCGGGACCGTCTGAGGGTCCGACATCATCGGCCTCGAGTTCCGCTACCGACGTGTCCGACGTCCACTTGGGCGTTAAAAAGGCCAAAAACAAATTGAGCAAGTAAATACCCAATGCATAGGTGATAATATACCAACCATGTACGAGGAGTACCCTGGTCATAAATACCACCAGGGCCAGCGCTGTGAATACCCAACGGTACGTGGTATAAGCAATAGTGGAATCTAAAAAATGCTGCACTTTGCGTTCCACCAAAGTGTAACCGTGCGTGATACGTGTCGCTACCGACTGCGACGAGTCACCGTCGCCCGACATCGGTAGCGTTGAAGGACTGGGCATCGCCATTGCTAATAGTTATAGTGAGGGGAAATATAAGCACCGAGTGAGCAACTGTGTATTTTTTCAACGAAAATAACTTTGAAAGATCTCTATATACGACCTGGGAATGACGTAAGCGGGCCAATGTCACCTTTTTTTTCGCAATGGTAGAATACAAAGTACCCACTTTTTCTGCACTTTTAAATTGACAGAAGCGAAACAACGCGTAGTAAAAAAAAATACGTAACAAGTTGTCTCGACGAAAATACCACTGCTCCACGTCGTCGAATAAAATAAAAATGAAAACGCAGACTCTAAAACCAAATGCACGAAGAGGCACCACGGCTAATAAAAAAATAGGGAACGAAAGGGACCCACAAACGGAACTTGCTCTGCGATTGAAACCGGTGACCTAATTTTCGGAAAAAAAATACGCATGGTGTCATTTCTCGTGTGGGTGAGTGAGTGAGTACGAACAGCTTCCATTTTTTCTACCCACCAAGCCTCTTGAATGGCGTGTTAAACCCGTCCGGTGATTTGTGAAATAAATCACCTGATCATAAATCGGAGTGGATGAACACTCCAGGGCGAAAAAATTTTACGATATTTTTACACTACGGTACGGGAAACTTTCGGTAAAAATTGGACCACCACACTATGGAATGCTCTATTCCATGCCTACAGTCCGACTTTGAAGTAAATACAGTGTACACCTCTGCGAAATATTTTTTTTTCCAGGCCAAAGGATGTCATGCTAACCAACACAAAACAACCCAAGCAAGGAAAAAAGGGGCACCACACAGGAATGAGTCTAGATTCCTCCTCTTTCTTTTTACTAGATCGAATTGAAACCCTCACTAACTCCTTCCGTTAGGTATGTATTTTATCCCAGCTGTTTGCTATATACTAGCACCTACGCCCACTGGTGTCTCCTTGGAGTTGATCTTGGTTAAACAAGATTGTGCAAGTTCATCTCGAGAGAGCTGGAGTGGTTTCCGAACCCTTGTATATTTTTTTACTCTTGGTCTTCGAACAACAAAGTAATAAGATCTACAGGATTTTGAAATCCCCAATCAAATGTGATCCGCATCTTTCCTTATTATCAGGGTGGGTGTTGTTTTACAATACTACATTGCCGAATATCTAACTCTCCGATCGGACGATTCTACTCGAATCAAAGTACTAATTCACGCTGCTGTTGTTTTACTGATGGTGTTGGAATACATATGGTTTGGTTATTAAGCCGTAGTTTCACTAGTACCATTCACCATGTCGTCCGATCTGCTTTGGCTCGCCGTCAAGGACTTCAACAGCTTCCAGACCAAGCGGAACGGGTTTACTTTCACCCGGGAGCACGGTAACCCTTCCCTCATCAACTCACCCGTTACCAGCGGTTTGAGCAATGTCCAGACTTTGGACGTCAAGGCCGTCGGTTCCGGCCCCGCCATCCGTCTTACCAAGACTGAACGTGACGGTCGCAAGTTGGCTGGCACTCGCAAGTCGGTGATTATCAAGAACACCCGTGCCATTCGAACCGCTGCTGATTTAGAAAAGGCTGTCGGTAGTTCCCTTCACCCCCGGGTAGCCAATGCCGCCCTGAAGCGTCTCCACGCCACCCGCAAGGGACAGCGTACCTTCACCAAGAAGGCTGCTGCTGCTGCCACTGAAGCCATGGAGACCTCTGCCTAAATCAAAAACTGGCATTTTTTTTCTCCCGCATTGAGTGATTCCTAGAGGTGTAGTGCCTCATTGTTGTCCATGTATTCCTCGAACGAGGGAGCGACTTATACGGAGAGAAAAATTGGGGGTGTATGTATGGGTTCGCCAATTGAGTAGGTGATCGATAACTTCATCTGCTTAAATTCAATCAAATAAATAATATCCCTAGGAATACTTAACCTCATGTTTCACGATCAGCACTTTTAATTTAAGGATTTCCAACACTGCAACAACCTGGGTGAAAAAAAAATTGCTGCAGATCCGATTTCCCAAATTTTCTCTACCAAAACAAGGCCTTTGCCACCCCATCGTATGTATTCATTAAGGAAAGATACCGTTCGCTCACCCCTCGCACCAAGTAACATTTCAATGTCGACTCTATCTAACTAACATAGTATTTTATTGACATCTCATAATAAGGGAAAGGGGAATGTACCCTGGTTTTAAAATCAATGACAGGAATGTACCAAGAGTTTTCTAATCAACACCTGGCAAAACCAAGTCCCAGGTTCTAAACTTAAAGATTGGCAGCAAAGTCAACTCCTTTTTGGATGTTACTCTTGAGGTCCTTGACAGCAACGCTGAGCAGTTCCTTTTCGTAATCCGAAAGGGGACCGATCGGGTGGATTTTTTCAATACCGTTCTTGCCCAATTCCACGGGCACAGCAAAGTGGGCCAGCCCGTCAACCTGTCCCTGGACGGCGGGACCGTTCTTGGGATCAGCGGCCAGAGCCACAAACGAAGGCTCTACGATACCAGTGGCACCGTGCACACTGGCGGAGATGACAGCCTGGGCAAAGCGAGCCCCAGCTTGGGCCATACTCAAAGTAGCCGAACCAGCCCCGTCCTTGGCCTTGACCACTTCATCCCCACCATACTGGATACGCTGAGTAAGGGCCTTGATCTCTTCCGTGGTTAAATCCACGGCGGGTTGGATTTGGGACAACAAGGGCACGATGGTAGGCCCACTGTGGCCTCCAATGATGGGTACCCTGGTAGAAGTAGGGTCCACGGAAGACCGGATATCAGCCACGAATCGTGAAGCACGCACGACGTCCAAAGTGGTAACCCCAAAGATACGACGCGGGTCGTACACTCCGTGGGCCTTGAACACCTCAGCCACAATCGGTACGGTGGAGTTGACAGGGTTGGAGATGATTAGCATAAACGCCTTGGGGCAGTGTACAGCGGCAGATTGGGCTAACCCACGAATAATGCCAGCGTTAATCTTGAACAGATCGTCGCGGGTCATCCCGGGTTTACGGGGCACCCCCGCGGGAATAATAACCAAGTCGGCATCGGTCAAAGCGGCGGGAAGTTCGGCGTCTTTGAGATGAGCGGTCACCTTGGCCGGTGTATTAATGTGGGACAAGTCCGCGGCCACTCCGGGCGCATTAACGATATCGTACAGGGCCAAGTGAGTAATGTCAGTGTTTAACTTCAAGAGCAGGGACAATGGCTGGCCAATGCCACCGGCAGCTCCACAAACGGTTACTTTGAACATGGCGATAAGCAAAGTCGCTGAAGGGTATTTTTGAACACTAAACTAAAATAAAAAAAACCAAACTGGAATTAGGAATAACACAGGCCAACTCAGTAAAGCTGGACGTAACCTCCTGATATACCTGTGAAGAGGAGAGGGGAGGGGGGCCTTGGTCAAGGAGGGATAGGATGACGCACCTCCCCTGTCCGACAAATCCTTCCATGGGGGAGGTGTTATCTGTGTCTGTGTCTATTCACTGACATACGCAGCGTGGTCGCGATGATTGGTCCAACGACGTCTGAAAGGTTTCCCCTCTCGTTCTGAAAGAGGTAGATGTGCAGGCATCACGCCACTAATAAAACGATTTGTGCATATTCGGTGCCCTAACCCAAACTCTGGCTGTGCTTCCTTTATCTCTCTCTTTCTCTTTCTCTTTCTCTCTCCCCACTCCACCTCTCTGCTGCCATCCTTTTGACCACACACGATAAGTTGTTGGTATGTGGGACATGTGCCTTTTTAACTTACGAGGGAGTTAAGTAACCCACCACATCCGTCGTTGATGACTCTCTTATTTACTAATCAACCCAAAAATTTAAATACCAAGAAGAGCGTCAGGTGATGATTGTCTACATTTATATTGAAAGTCCAAGGGCCATCAACATTATACAATGCTAACCGTACACTTTGTGTTGGAGTCTTGTACAGGCTAGTTGTCGTGTATGAAAAAAAACACCCCCGAGTGAAGAAAATAATATCCTTGGCATAGCTTACAAGCGGATACGCTAGCAACACACCAATGCTCTAAAGGAGTCTCAACTGTTAGCTAAATTCATTCCCACGCCCGGTCGGTCAGGCCGCTACTTCTTCTTTCGGCCCTTATGCTTGATAGAGCAGGATTTGGAGGGCTTACTGACCGCCGTGACCATACTTGACCGCCAAACGATCGGTTTGGAGTGAGGAATGGGTTTAGCCTCGCTGGAATGTCGTCGACTGATTTCTCGCAATAATTGACGCAGGTCAAAACTACGATAACATTCATTTTCACGACCTTCAGTATCCAATACATCGTCCAAGTCGCGGGCCTCCGCTTCGTCTCCGTAATCAAACCACAACAGTTGTTTCTGTCGAAATTCCTGGTACTCGGTAAGAAGCTGGGCCGGTGTAAGCGAAGATTCCAAAATTGAAAATTTGGACGGTAACGGAGAAGGTCCTTCAGACGCCTTACCAAACGTATTGACAAACCCAAATTCAGTGGTGGGGATTTCCCTTGGGTGTACTTCGAATAAACTCACTTTGGTGTCAGGGTGGATAGTTAACACATTGTCCTCGTCTACCGCGTGTTCCACGTAATCCTTACCGGGTGGTAAGGCCTCTACGTATACTTGCATTATTCCCTTGCTTTTATCACTCTCAAACGATACCAAAACCGTCTGGCGCGGGTACTTTTCCGTAATGCGCTGAAAGATGTGCTCTAGAAGCTGCATCGTCATGACAAAGTAGCGGTCTCCCCGACGGGAGCTACCAAACAAGGGCCGGTCGAGTTCCTCCAGAGGAAAATATTGGAAACCAAACACCCGCTCGGTGTTGTGGTAGGCCACGAATATGCCGTCCATATTGCCGATACGTGCTTGGAAACTGTACTTGAGAAACGCTGATCGAATCATATCGTAGTGTTCACGCTCAAAGGATTCGAATAGTCCTTGCGAACGACGAATCTCGTACCCGGATGCCTCCTAGCGTCATGAAAAAAAAGGGAATACAGTGCCCGGACCAGAGTGAGGACATTGGGTGATCATCATCATCGTACACAGCAGTAAAAGAATATGCCAGCAAAGGTTAGGTACAGTTCAAGGTAAGAAGAGCCGATAATTACGCCAGCAGATAATCCATAGGATTTGTTCATCATACCTTCCACTGTTATTTAATAAAATAGTCATACATGGTATACTTACCGGGTGGTCTTTTAGCAACAGGCGAACGGCGATGGTGGCTCGAGTTTTCAAATCAAAAGCTTGCCGGGGTAAACGATCGTCGTAACAATCAAGTTGGGAACGCAACAAAAAGTTTTGGTATTTGGCATAAGAGTACGTTTCGGCGCCTTCTTCTCCTTTGGCTTTGGAAAGTTTCAAAAACCGGTTAAATTCCTTGCGTGGCAGAGTGAGAAATTTCTCCATAGACTTGCCCAACACCATCAGAATGCTGTCCTCCATATCAAAACTCTTGTCTACGTCCACGGCATATACACCATCCTCGTAGCGTAAATAGGCCGACGCGGGTACGCGCATGCCGCGTGTATATGACGTGTACATGTGTGCAAACTTTTGGGAGAGACGTGAAATGTCTACGGGTCGCCATAGGGAAATGAGAAAATACACATGGGACAAGATATGGGTCATGGACGAGGTGGATCCCACAAAGGTGCACTTGTGTTTGCGAGCCAATCTCTTCAGTTTGTCATCCTGGGACGATTTAATGAAGGGTCTCAACTTGTCGTAATCAAATTCGTCGGGTGGGGGAACCTTTTGAAGCCAGGGGTCGAAATTGTATACTTTACTACGTGGATCTTGAAGGTAATGTACTCCCGGACTGAACAAGGTGCGGTCTAAGTCGTACGCCAACTGTGGTAAAGTTTTGAAATCCGGACTAAGGAACTCTAAACTGGTGTCAAATGGTTTCAATTGAATATCCTCGCAGTTTTTGACATTTTCGGGTGGATCAACGGACGGTGAGGCAAAGGCTTGGTCTATCAGATCATCTCACCCGAAACCGTTGATAAAGTAAATAATACGCACAAGTATGTTTGTTGAGATGTCCTTATTTTGCTTATTTTTGGATTTATAGTAGCTGTTCCAAATGATTATAGTCATTCGTTTTTGATCTTACTGTGTACTTACCTGTTTGTTTCGCAAACGGTGACGGACACAAACCTTCGATATTTGTCGAATAATGATACATGACCTTGGGTGGTATAACGCACCCTCTTCGTCGTGACAAGTCAATCGGCTGCTGGAAAACTCGTGCGGAAGCCTTTCTGCACAACCCAAGGACCTGGGACGGTCGGAGTGCCGTGGTAGTGGGTGGCATTTCGAAGATAAACGGCACACGAAATACCTTTTTTTTGTTGGGAAGCTCGTTGTAGTGAAAACGAGGTAAATGAAGGAAATGCGGTAATAAATAAGTTAGCGATCAGATCAAAACTAACACCGAATTACCATTCTAACAACAACCAAGAAGTAATTGTATAGAGAAAAAAAAAAGGAGGTTACAGAAATCCTCCGTGATTAAATGCAACGTTTGCCGGTGTCCCTTGTCAGGGGCGAGGTCAGTGATACCTCTGGTTTAGCTGATAATTACTACAAAGAGCATACCCAAGTGTTGCATGGTTTTCAATAGCCTTCTTTTGTCAAAAAAAAATAGAGGATTCAGCTCGACAGTGCTACCCTCATACAAGGATCCCCACTTTTTCTCTTCCTGACTAATAGCGTCTTTTGCGGGATTTCGCCTATATCCAAAAACTTCTTGGGGTGTCTTGTACTCTTCTCATTTTTTTGGTCCAAAGTATTTGGCCATTTTTATACTGTCACATTATCCATCCTATTTAACGTTTACTTACTTTTCCTTGGTAGCTGGGACAGTTAGATCGTAAGCCATGATACCTACCAAGGACGTCAATGTGTTGGTCGAGGAGCTAGTAGCTAAGCTCAAACGAAGGTAAGAATATTGCAACTCCACCTTCCATTCTCCTCCTCCCCCCACTGCCATTGCCTCTAGTAACTTGATGGGTGAGGGAAACCTAGGGAAGTGTTAAATATGACTGGTCAGCGGAGATTGTTGCTTTGCTTCAATACGAATACTAACCCTCTTAACCCACGGGTATTCTTAATTCGCTATGTTATACATGTTCCCAACTTCCCACGCCAATGTTAGACAGCTTACAGGGTCGTTTGCGATTGCCCTGGAAACGGCCAAGGTACTCCGTCAAATCATTTCGGTGAGTCGATGGGCCCATGCCGCCATGTTACTGACCAAAATTAAAGAAGTGGGCCGCCGTCTGCTGGAAGCGCAACCCAAAGAAATGGTAATAGTTAACATCGTACGCCGGGTTCTACGCTTGATACGAGACGTATACACCGGGAATAGCACTAGGGAAGTCCAAGGAGGTACTTCAATGCCGCACGGTCAACCCAAAAACTTACCTGTGCTATCAGCCCAGTCGTCCATGTTCAACCTTCTCGGGGATATCGATAACCAAG
Organism: Dispira simplex; assembly: GCA_027478255.1. Taxonomy (NCBI): domain Eukaryota; kingdom Fungi; phylum Kickxellomycota; class Dimargaritomycetes; order Dimargaritales; family Dimargaritaceae; genus Dispira; species Dispira simplex. The sequence goes on along the minus strand of JAOPJG010000569.1, from coordinate 4,329 downwards.
AGTTGGACTTTACCCAGTATACTCAAAACGTTAAACCGGGGATCATCCAGGAGGTTCAGGATTTTATCGAAGAACTGGAAGATGTTTATACCAACATTTCGTCCCAGGCCATGGACCACATTCATTCCAACGAGATTATCATGACCACCGGACTTTCCAAAACGGTCGAATTATTTCTGAAATTTGCCGCCAAGAAACGCAAGTTTAAGGTGATCGTAGCCGAATCCGCTCCTTCATTTAGTGGACACGAAACCGCCAAAGCTCTGGCCTCTGCTGGTATTGATACCACTGTGATTGCTGATTCGGCCGTATTTGCCATGATGGCCCGCGTCAACAAGGTCATTGTGGGTACGTCAGCAGTACTGGCCAATGGGGGGCTCATATCCTCCAACGGTATCCAGGCTATGGCGGAAGCCGCGAAACATCACTCTATTCCCGTAGTAGTATGCGCAGGATTGTTCAAACTATCTCCTATTTTCCCCTTTGACGAGGATTCCCTCAACATCTGCGTAGCGCCCGACCCTGTGCTACCCTTTGGTGATGGATCACTGGTACCCCACGTGGAGGTTATTAATCCATACTATGATTATGTGGCACCCGAGTACATAAATTTATTCATTACGAACCACGGTGGTCATCCTCCAACTTATTTGTACCGGTTACTGAACGAAAACTACGATCCGGAGGACACCTATTTTCTTAAGGAATGACACGTTGACTAGTAACCGAGGAAGGCAATGGAAGTTTGGTGCACCTTGGATCTTACGTAAAACCATAATTTACCAATGGTTAAAATGGTGCCATAGGCTATCTTGTTATGAACCATATCCTAGCATAAAGTTATATTAAATATGACAACAGCGCCTTCAAAATATTGTTCAGCTCTATAATTTTGATTTTTTTTCTTTACTGTATAACACGCCATGCACAGCAAACATCAAACTTTTTCCTTGTCAATATATAGCAGGACAACACGCACGAAGACTGGTGTCTACGTAATGGACCGTGATGAGATACATCTTATATAACGATAGTGCATCCCTAATTGATCCCTGTGACTATTTCTGTGCGCTAGCACAAGTCGACCGCATAGCCACTAGGAGAGGGGACTCCTAATGTACAAATGATCACATATATCACTATGAATATAGGGCATCCTACGCTCTACAAAGGATACGTTCATGTGCGGTTGAATGAGGTGGTGCAAGAGGAGACCTATCCTGAGTAGGGGGACTTTTGACGAACTCCTCCGCCCATCCCTTTATCTGAAAAAGTTACTGTGTATCGGAAATGGTTAATTCCAAACACCACGAGTGTATTCTGATGAGTTTCAGATTATTCGAGGCATTTACTTGACCATAATTAGGGTTTGTTAGTCCCAAAACTAACCAGTACTGTAAGGATCAACAGTAAAGATCCACCATTGTTCCTCTGCTGACATGGTTGCTTGACCACCCCGTTCTGGAATACAAGCCAGCTTCACTTGAGCAACACAGTGCTCCCCCCCCCCTCATTGCGATTGACTATGAATTTATGTTTATTCCTCTACGCAATTATGTTGAATGCCATTTATGAATATAGCTCACTCTCGTGGTAACTTATGATGGGGCATCCCATTCCCAGATACTGCCACAATGGCAATGCTAATGAGTACTCATCACCTCCAGGAATGTACTCTTACTGGCTGCCTTACGGCCAACCTAGATACCAGTCACTAAACTCCGGCTCACGGTTTAACAGGCATCTCATTATTATGTATGGTGCTTCCGTTGTCATCGAAAAGCTGGTATTAATTCTTTTAACCCCCCCCCCACAATAATGTTTCCCATAAAAAATGGCGAGAAAATTAGAAGATTGACATATCTTGTAACATTTTTACGAACAAGTCACTAGACATACCAGTGCCCAACGAATCAAGGTTCTGATAATGTTCCAATACTTTTCACTGATAATTCGTGGTGTTGATCCTTGAATTTGGAAATCCACTTTCAGTTGTGTTCGTTAAATTCCTCGAGTACGTTGGTAGTAATCGCTTCTACTTGTTGAATATCTACCCCTGATTCAATAACGATGACCCGAAAGAATGGGAGGCTGTTGGCTAATTCGGAGACAAGTTGTTCGCAGGACATCTTGTTGGTTTCGCTTAACTTAACCAGGTTAAATTCCGGCTCGTGTTGGTGTTCCCCGATCTCCAAAATAAGCAGTGACTTATTTTACTGAAAATCCTCAGCGTATTTACCTGCATGCACATTAAGATAGTGCATATTGCTGATGTAAAGTGGAAATATTCTCTCATCGTTGGATCTCCCCATCATTTTTAACAATTGGTACCAGATAGAAAGTGCGATATCATCGGACGGGATTAATTTTAACGGGTTACGTTGGGAAATCGCCTCGTGTGAAATAAGCCCAGGGCCATCGCCACAATAACTTTTCAAATTCTCCAGCTTCATCTTCGGGCCGCCGTTATTCCGCAATGGTCGCAGCTTCATGGTGGTATATTTGGATATGAAGGACGACACAGTGGCCGTTGCATAGTTAGTCATGGGCCGTGTGCGATTCTCCGGGAAGTTAGGAGGGGATACAGAACTGAGCCTCAGTTTGTCCAAGGAGAAAGATTCATCCTTTGGGCCAAAATTCTTCGAGTCTTATCTTTCCATTAAATTGTCCACTGGCTTATCGTCACCCTTTTTTTTACGTTTAGAAGGAGGAGTGACAAGTTTGGGTCTGTGGTTGTTGCCATCAAACGCGTCAACGGAAGACTCAGAGCATCTACCCCCCGACAGCCAATCTAGGCCTAGTAGTAAATGCAAAGTGTAACGCAGCTGCATGAAGGCACTGAGTGAAAGCGAAAAAAAAAAGAAATATAGCGGTGGTAGGTTAGTGACAATTCCAGAGAAATAAAAAAAAATGGAGGCAGCGTGCATAAACCCAATTGGGCCTTCTATATTCACCAATAACAAAAGATAATAGACTGAAAACAGATACCTGGGCAAATACCTAAAGTAAGGTGCCTATCGTGCGAGGAAAAGTGGATGCCATTTAGAAGGTTGTGCTGTCACTTTCTTTTCAAATCTCCTCTAACCGAAGTGCACTTTTTCACTCTTGAATAGTGAGGCTTTAACCACCTTGTATAATCATGAAAAGTAGACGGATTGGAAAAGGTTATGGGGAGGGTAATACAAAATCGGTTGGGAAATGGTATAGAAAGAGGCAAAGAGGAGTAACATATCCCCCAAACCATAGTTTTTTCCCTCACCTTGTACGGTAGTGCTTTGCAGTGGCCAATATTCCTTGGCATATGTCCTTTGCCGTGGGCTATTTATTCAATCATCTGTATAAAAGCCTTGTAAAAAGGGTGAAATATATACATCATTAGGCATGGCTGGGGATATTCTGCATTTGTGCAGAGCGGGATAAAAGGGGGGGGTAAAGTTAGATAGGTGAACCCTGGGATATGGTGCACCTTATGGCACTAGTGTTCTTTGAGTAACACCATCAGACCAGCGGAAATGCGTACTAAGGTGGACTTGTTATATGGAAAGAAGGTGATATCTTGGCGACGGCGAATGGATAGATGAAAATGGTGGCAGAAATTATCGAGGTTCATGGAGGAGGGGCACAACCACCGAAATTGCGGAAAACGGAAGATTTATGTGGAACAGCGACTGATGCTGGGAGGATTGTAGTACGCGGATCTCTCTCTTTGCTAGCCCAACAACCGGCAGTTAACCGAGTGCTCACTTTGTCCCAGCTACAAGGGTTATCATCTCTACTTCAACTAGCCAAATGTTTGTCCCTGAGCAACTCTAACTTTTTTTTTGGGGGGGGGGAATTTTCGGTCTTCCCCCCCCCCACCCCACATCGACGGCTGCTACTCTTACGCAACTGCAGAGACTATAACGGATGAGCAGCGACATTTTTAATTGCCCCATGAAAAAGTGGCTTTCAAATGGTAGTAAAAAAGTATATATATATATATAAAACTCAACAATAGACCTGCCTTACACGACGTTTCCAAATTCGGCCGCTTTATGCACTGGAAGGAACGTGGCGAATAGCAGGCAAGTCCCCCTGGCGCGTGGATAAAACGGGGACGAACACTGGCCAGTTGGGACCAACTGATTGTTACAACGTTTTTTAAAATAGAAATGCATGTCCTCACCATCCCCATGCATCTCGTCGTTAGTTTTTACATCTTCTGTTTGCTATACATGGTTCGTAATCTTTAGTTATGAATTGTGGACATTGTTCCACTTTTTCGACTAGGCCTGCTCTGCTGCCTTGACTTTGTAACATGACCCCCACCGGTTCCCCCCATCACACGGT
>JAOPJG010000568.1:0-20804 GCA_027478255.1 Dispira simplex | reverse complement strand
ATTGGAGTTTTTTATCCTATCATAGGTTTTTTATCCAGTTTTCCTCATGCTGATTGGGTCCTCTATCAAATTTTTACATTCTACATTGTTCTTGCCTTCTACCCCAACCTGCACATTTATGCAGGTGGTGCCAGAATCCTGCAGGAGGTTCTTTAGGTTACAATTTTATGTTTTATTTTGATTTAGTTTGACAATTATTAAAGATTATACATCAATTTTCATCACTATCCAAACCTCACAAGTTAGTTTCAACCATAACTTCACCTCCCAACTGCTGCACCATGCCCGGACACCATCCAAACCATGGGAAAGAGGCAGAAGGCCAGTCTAGGGGGTCAGAATCCCCCAACTCACAATTGCCAGTGCCCCCCCAAATTTATTTGTACTCCACAGGATACAACAGATCCCCAGTTTAGTCATCTTTCATTTTTTTGAATAAATGAACAACTTAGATCATGAACTGTCATAATCCATACTGGTGGCACAGTCCTGAACTGGTTTGTGCAAGATACCATTGGGAGCTGCGGCATCTTTCCCAAAGAACCAGTTTGCACACCATTGCCTGCGGCAACAGCAGGATCCCTATAAATTAATGACCCCCATTTGTTCTGTGTTGTTCTTTAGCTTGCAATGTCGTTTTCTTTATTGTTTCTGTCCCCTGTTTGAATTATTGAATAAACTTCCTTGTTTTCTCCTATTATACCCGTTGTTATCCACTCCAACCTTTTGTACCTCCCTTGTCCTGAGTTGTACCTGGTCGCCACTTGTCTCCCCTTGTTTTCTGACATGAACTCACTATTTTTATAACATTATAAGGACACTGTTTTTCTCTATTTGTTAATATCAATGCTATAGCTAAAGTTTACCTGCATTTATGAGTATCATCACTCATTGTAGAAAAGAAGCATATATTGGTTAAATATTCTTTACAAGAAGTTACAACAGGTATATCTTATTCTTTGGGAGAAAGATAGCCTTTAATTAACTAAAGCTAAATTTTTAGATTAACTGTAAACTGTAAACTGAGGGAGTGTAAGACACATAAACATAGGTAAACAATAAATTTTATCACCAGAGTGATAAGAAAGAGCGTGAATTATAAAGGTGTGAGAGATGAGACAAGTCACACAAAATGGATTACTGATGGAGATGGAAAACATGGAGATTAATGGTATTTATGAATTATTACTCAATGGCCTTGATGTCTATCCTGAGGGAAATACAATTCTCACAGTCTACCATTTGCTACATCACCACACTGGCCAATACAAACATTATAATTTTAATGATGTGTATAATTATCCTAAGATAGAATTCGTCATCTTGCTCAGGACTGTTCAGTCCTCCACTGAAGGTAGAAATAATGCCGGCCACTGTTTCCAACACTGCGGATACGCTATCGTGGTGAGGGTTTCCAGTTCTGTTACGGTAAATTTTCCGAGGACAAAATCAGATACCTTATCCCGTGCCCGTGTATCATCACTCGGTCGACCGATGCCAATTCGTAGTCGGCGGAAATCGTTGGTCTGAATACAGTCGATAACAGACTTGATACCATTGTGACCATTGGCACTGCCGCCGTGCTTGGGGGAAATTTTACCCAGTTCCCGTTGCATGTCGTCATGGACCACCATCAGGTGTTCACGGGGGACGTGGAATTCCCGGAGGGCCCGGGTAACGGACCGGCCGGATTCGTTCATAAAGAGGCGTGGTTTAAGCAGGATTATTTCCCAAGTGACTGGTAAAGCAGCAGCTACGGGTGGTTCAGAAAGAGGTTGTTGCATAGAGGTGACGACTGATTCTTTTAGTGCTGGTTTAGAAGTTCCCTCAGAAGTTGAAGGACTGACGAGTCCTTCCTGGGCCAAATTGGCCAGTAGCTGAGCCTTGAGAGTATCAGCGGTGAGTTTCCTGGATTTCCTTTTGGCACGGTTCGGCAGTGGGGTTCGGGGTACCACCGTAATAGTGAGTCTAGTAACCCACCCTTGTACATTAGAGCGCCTGGCCCATGTTAGGTTTAACCGTTCAGCAACGTGATCCAGCACCATCATACCCACATTGTGACGGGTACCGGCGTAACCGTAGTTGCCCAGTCCCACTACCAGAGCCTTTTTGACCGTCGTCATTGTAGTGAATTGGACAGTAACGGGTTAGAGAGGCAGTCACCGAAATATGAAAAAAAAAACAACAAGCTACTACGAAATGTAAATTTGGAAAAAGGTGGGGTCCACGCTTGAGCAAGCATTCACTTCATAAGAGCCAATAACTCAAAGTTCGATTACTAGCCAGTGGGTAATGGCGGTGGTATTCCCTCACCCCATCTCTATAGTCCAAACTGCCTCTCTCTCTCCCCCCCCACTCTATTGGGTCCACAAAAGCAGCATAATCGTCCTTCAAAGTTCGCCACTCTACCTCTTTTCAATTTACCGAAACCCTGGTGTTTTCGTTTGGCATTATTAAACGGAACAGTACTTTTCGTCTTTACCATCCGCTCCCTGTGCAAGAAATGTCCCAACTGAGTGCCATCCCTTTTCCCTCCTCCCATTTTTACTTTAATCGTATTCTATCACAGTCCAGTATCACTCCCTCATCTTACGCCTTCGGTTATTACAAAACTACTTGGTTATGACCGATTCTAAAAGCCAGTCTGAGGCTTCAGCTCTTGTGAAAAGTGATACTCTTTCTGACCGCCAGGAGAACACCACATCTGGTGAGCTCTCCTCTACCTGTTTGACCGCTCAACCCTTAGAACCTTCGACATTTACCAAAGAAACCAATACCAATACCAGTACCACGTCCACGTCCACGTTAACCGCTACCCCTGAGGTGAGTCTAACCCACACCGGCAATGCTTCAGCCGGCGAAACTTTACCCGGCGGCTCCTCATCCCATACATCCGCCACGCGCCCCACTGCCTATTCATTTGATAACCAGGCTTTGCGACGGAGAAACATTACATCGACAATTGAACGACCACGGTATAGTCACGATATCCGAGTGATACCGTCTGGCATCCAGGATGACTCTCGTGCGCCTTTGGTAACCCCATCGGGTAAGCAGCCCACGGTAGCCGACCTGTCGGAAAGTAATAGCACGAGTCCAGCCTCCTCTAGTGCATACCCGAGTACCTCTACACCTCTTCCCGGTGCAACGGCTAGCGTCCCAACGCCCACTGACATTCCTGAGGAAACTGCTCACCCTTCAACGAGTCAGGGGTCAAAGGAACAAATGTCGGTTCCCCGGGAACCCAACGACACCCAAGAAGGGACCTCGTCGGGCGAATTTTCTTGTAATATATGTTTTGATACCGCCACCAGTCCCGTACTGACCTTGTGCGGACATCTATACTGCTGGCCTTGTCTACACCAGTGGCTGGAAGCCCAGGCCCAGAACCCACTATGTCCGGTTTGTAAAGCTGGATGTGAAAAGGACAAAGTCATTCCCGTGTACGGTCGGGGAAAAGAACCCAAAGACCCGCGGTTAACCGACCCGTCCGTTCCCAATCGTCCGTCTGGTCAGCGTCCTGAGCCACGTATCCCACCCCGGCATGGTAACAACACTAACCCCTTTGCGTCCGTTTTTGAAAATGGACTGTTTGGTGGTCCCGGATTTTACAATGTTCACCTGGGCGGGGCTCATCCCGTGGCTATTTCAGCAGGATTAGGACTAGGGTTATTTCCTTCACTATTTGGTTGGCAGTTCACTTTTCCTACAACAGCCAATACGGCCCCCGGTGAGCCCCTCACCGCATCCCAAATTCAGGCCCAGCAGGCGTTCGTCTCCCGTTTGTTCCTGATGGTGGGGTTACTAGTATTGGTCAGCATTCTACTCTATTAATTATCAATGTGGTTGAGTAACCTGTAGAACAGACCGCATGTTTTTCGACCATTGTCTCTTAGGGTAAACAAAAGTATAGCCCATAGCATGGCTATTGTAAAAAAATACTATGAACGAGTACACAAAAATGGCGTTATACCAGCCTTCTGCATTTTTCACATGTTATAGTAATTTGTGAAAGTACCAGTGTGCAATAAAAAAACTATTTTTGTGCAATCAAGGATAACAAGTTTGCGACGGGTACCCGGTATGGTTAGGTTGAAATGAGAACGCAGTTTTCGTTGGTGGGCACACAATAGAGAGAACAGTAGTTGTTTGTACATGAGAACTACATATATTATGGTAGTCAGTTCCTTTGTTGCCCCTCTGGTTGTACTCGTCTAAAGATTCACCTGGATAATTCCGAAGGCAGAATCTCTCTTCAGGCGACTCTGCAAGGGGAATTGTAAATAAAGTATCTGGCTGTGTGTGCCACCAGCAAAAAGCGCTGGTGTAGTCTGGTGTGTCATGTATTGATTGTTGCCTGGATGTTATATTGCAAACTACTTGCACGCATCATTCCGTGCTTCCGCTATTTTCTTCCTTGCTCTACATGCTTCCCGCTCACTGATGCAAACCACTATTGTATGGTACCGCAAAGTCGTGCTTTCCTTGCGCGTAATTTTTTTTTACGAATTACTGTATACCCCATATTAATGATAACATCTCGGTTATAATTCAAGAGGAAGGGCACATGTTGGGTTGAGTGGTATTGTCGCTGTCTCAATGGATTACCTTTGAAAACATGCCTCCTTTCTACAGTGGGGCACTTTGTAAGAGCTGTGGGTAAGTAAAAACAAATGCTGTTCGCCAAAGCATGAAACACGAGTAATTTATTAGTTCAGATTGTGGTCATTCATAGGAATCTTGCTAAATGCTGGCATTATCGTTGCTACGCAAAAGAAGTAATTGCTTTCATACTAGTTCCTCGTTCAAATCAATATCCAATTCGTCAGCTAAAAATTTGAGCATGTAATCATCAACGTGGCCCACATTCATGGTGTCAGAACTATGGTCATCCGGTTGCCAAACATCTAAAAAGCCTGGCTCAGTATCGCTAATAATGTCCTCGGATGGCACCACATTAGTGGGGTGCCGTGCAGGGGAGGTTACAGAGGGGGAATGAGGCACTGACTGACTGACAGCACCAAAGTCTTCCCAATCCAACTGGTTCATCTCTTTTTGAGCTTGCCGGAGGGCCTGGGCGTCACTTTCCTCGTCAGCGGCTTCCAAGGCCGTTTCAAATTCGATTTGGGACCACGCTGGTTGGTGAATAGTTTTCCCCTCTCCTTCTTCCTCTGCAGATTGTCCAAGTACATCCTGTACAACTTCTTTCCAATCCACTTTACGAAGGCAGTCAGTGTGGAAACGACCTTCCTGTAACACTAGCTGATCCAACGCCCGTTTTTGGTTAGCCTTGCGCAAAATATTTTCTTCAATAGTCGCCGTAGAGATCAGCCGGTAAATATGCACGTCCCGAGTTTGACCAATACGATGGGCCCGATCTTGACACTGGAGGTCCATAAAGGGGTTCCAATCGGAATCGTAAAATATGACCGTGTCGGCACCCGTCAAATTAATACCTAGGCCACCGGCTCGGGTGGAGGAAATAAACGCAAAAATCCTTCGGTCTAGATTAAACCGTTCGGTTAAATCCCACCGTAATGCTACGGGGGTGGCTCCGTCTAATCGCAGGTAACGGTAGCCATGTAGATTTAAAAACTCTTCGAGGATGTCAAGAACCCGGGTCATTTGGGTGAAGATCAACACCCGGTGGTGACCACGGGCTAAACTTTGCAATAAAGTTGCCAGTATTTGTAATTTACCGCAGTCGTACTGTAATAGAGTTTTGTCCGGGAATAAGAGAGCTTGTCGGGTGCGTAGTGGGGCCAAAGAGTCCACCGCGGTTGTCACTTGGACTAATTCCTGAGTGACAGGGATCCGACGGTCACCTTCTGCCGTGTACTGGTACACGTGCGACTGGGTTGGGGTGGGTATATTACCCGCATTTTCCACAGGAACCGGCGGTGTGGTGCTTAATAGGTATGGGTTTACAGTGGGATACACCGTTACCCGTGGGACATGACAGAGAAAAAGATCAAATAACCTCGAATTGTGCAGCAAGGTTTCCCAAGGGGTCGGAAACTTTGTTAACGCCTCAGGCGGTGCGAATCGTCTCTCCGCAGCACTGTGGGCCCCAGACCAGGATTCTAACCTAGGTAGGAGTTTATAAGGTACGGTCCACAACACGCGGGACAAGACACGGTTGACTAATGAAACATCCCGGGCACCAGCGGTGGACATGTAGCCTGCGTAGTGAAGCCGATGGTAATGGATGGCCGTTTGATTACCATTACCGTTATCATCCTTATCGTTTGAGGAGTAAACTACCGGCTCCTCAATTAGTCGTCGGCACAGGGCTTGCCAACCGTCGTGGTATACAACATGTACCCGACGGGAACGCTGGGCCTGAATTTTGGCCAGTCTCAACCACCGCTGTTGTTGATCAAAATAGGCCTGCTGGTGCATAGCCCTACCGTGCTCCAATAGTTGCAGATATTTGGAGGTGGCACCACGTACCGTGCGCATTTGGACGTCCACAGTAACACAGGTGGCCCGTGCTAAAAATCTGGCCTGGCAGACATCTTCGGTGGGTTCAGTTCCGACTGCTCCGTTTCCAAAAGGAACGATTTGGAACAAGGAACGAAACAGCCAATCTCGGTCGGGGGCCTGGTAAGATCCGGGTTGCGAAGACCTATACCAAAGACGTTGAACCATTTGCGCCACAGGAGCCCACTGTACTAGGGGATGGTATTGCCGGGGGAATCGCCACGGTGTACGGATAGGGCGTGTTTCGAATAAATCAGGGTGATTACACACCTTACGCAGCTGCATGAGGCAATGAATAATGCTCAAGTATGAACCCGTATGAAGCGTTTCCCGCGTGGTGGTACGTGACATGTAATCGTCGTAAAGAAACCGTTGTCGGCGAGATAGTGGACAATAAACAACGTGTTCGTGTTTCTGGGGCAACTGGTGCTCCACTTGACTTTTCAACCGGCGCAATAGGTACGGTCGGAGAATCGTGTGCAGTTGTTGAACTGTCTGGTGGGCCAACCGAGCGAGTGGAGTGTCGGGTTTACCAAGTCCTGGTCCCATCAATGCCAGAGTAGGATCGGGCAAAGTGTCCAATATATGCTCGATTGGACGGGAAAACCATTGTCGAAAATCCTGTAGACTGGCAAACCCAGGTGATTCCAAAGGCGAATCGGGAACAGTTTGCTCCGGCCCCGAACCAGACAAAGTGTCACCGGGCATCAAAAAATACAATAGGGACCACAGCTCCCCCAGGTTATTTTGTAAGGGGGTCCCTGTAAGTAACAACCGATTTTTAGAATGAAATCCCATCAACGTTTGCCAACGCTTTGATCGAAAATTTTTAATGTGGTGCGCCTCATCCAGAATGAGATACTGCCACTGTTTACGACGGAACACCGCTTGGTCCTGTAGGGCCAATTGGTAGGAGGTGATACACACGTGGAACGCATTGGGTTTGGACCACCCTTTACGCTTGTCCTTGCGTTCTTTTGGGGTCCCGAAATAAGTGAGGGTTTTGAACCCGGGTAACCACTTGTAGAACTCCCGTTCCCAGTTGAGTAGTACGCTGGTAGGTACCACGATCAAATGTGGACCCCATACTTCTTCGTAACAGGCCAAATGAGCCAAAAGGGCAATGGTCTGGATGGTTTTACCTAGACCCATTTCGTCTGCCAGGATGCCGTTGAGTCGGTGATGGTATAAATTGACCAACCACGCCAACCCTTCCTTTTGATAATCACGCAAAGTGCCCCGCAGGAGAAAAGGGGTATCCACCGCAGGATTCTCCTCGGATTTAACCGATGGACTAGGGGCTCCGTCACGGAGATCAGTAACCTGAGTAACAGTGGTATCCGGTGTTGGGGAGGGTTCCGGTGAGTGCGACACAAATTCGATGCTCGGCATTGCTGGTGTTTGCAGAATGTCGTCCTCCTCGTCCTCGGGCAAAGAAGCAGTCCAATTTTCACTTGACTCTAATGTGTCATCGTAAAGTTCAGAGAGTGACCTGTTAACCCTGTTTGATAACAATGGCTGGCCACCATCGTTCGCTATAGGAACTTCCAAGGCACTCTGCTCGAGATATCCTGAATAACGCTGTAGTAACGCTTCCAAGGGAATATTTTGTTCATCCTGGAGGTCGGTTAGCTCATGCTCACTCTCCGATGATTCACTGTAACGCGTGCTTAAAGTATCCGAATCCGGTGTCCGGGAAGGGGTGGAGGAATCGGTAAGATGGAATTTGATACCGGGGGTCGGTGAACGAGACGGTGAACGGGCCAAGGCCAACCCGTTAGGTAAGGAAACATTTGCTACCGAATGCTGGGGCGGTACCTGTCCCCAGTAGACCTGTTGGCTCTGGAGCATTTTACTGCTCTGTTCCAGCATTTGCATCAACGCCTTCTGTCCTTCTTTTTCTTGTTGTTCTGCTTCGAGCGCGGCTTGTTTCTCAAGAAGTACTGATTTAACCATGGTCCACCTTTGCATGACTTGTTTCGCGGTCCATTTAGCCAAGCGTCGCAGTTGGTCTTGGTCCACTTTTTCCTGGCGTACCCGCCGGCGTAACCGCTCGCTCCAATACTTTTCCACCGCCTTGGTAATCCGCCGCTGTCGAGCAGTGCGTTCCCGAGATACATCATGGCGCCACTTCACCCATTGCCGCATGTGATCCAGAAGGTGATCATGGTGAGTCTTGGGACGGATTGGTACGGATCGGTCGGCGGGTATCAGGGAAGGTGGATTTTTACGTAACCGACCTTGTTGCTTTAACCGGAAAATCTTGTCTTGTACGGCGGCTTGTTCCAACACATTTTGTTCGGCATAGGCGGGGGATACATTACCGTGGTCGCCGATGGTCACAAACGAATTCAGGTAGACATTGATATCCCCAAACCTTTGACGAGGTTTAACGGATTGGGTACCAGGACGCACGATCCAATAACGGGAGGTATTCCGCGTGGGTTTTTTTGGGACTATGGTAGAGGGGAGTGGGGAAGGACTGATGGGCTCGTCAACTTGCTTGGAGGACGGATCGAGATCAACATCCGTCTCGCTGGGATTCCCAGCGTCTACCACAGGGGAACGAGGGGAGGTGGGTTGATCACGCTTGGTTGAGGATACCGTTGCCTTATCCGGTAAACTGGTACGGTCCTCCGCACAGGTATGTGACCGTGGGGTAGGCGAAGTAATAGTGGTATCCTTCTGGTAGCCACTGGGTCGTCGTGTCCGTTTGGACCTAGAAGGGGTGCTAGTCCTAACTTTCCGTTTAGCGGAAGGTGACGAGGATAACGAAGGTTGGGTTACCTCGCTGGGTGGGTTGCTGGACTTGGCTTCACCTGACGTGAACTTGTCCGACCTTGGTGAGGTTGGCTGCACAAAGGCAAATGGGTTATCCAGCTGACGTACCGGTGGGATCGCACCCAGTGAGGAATCTGACTTGACCTTGGGGTATGCACTGGAATTAAACTGACGTGATACCCTTCTATGTCTTGGGGTTCTCGCTGGCGAAGGATTGTTCTCACTAGACAGTTGTTTCACCTCCTTGGTTGGAGAAGAAACGTCGCGATTTGGCGTGTTCCGTCGTCGTGTACTTGTACGAGGTGTATTATTTACGGACCGTGGCATGGTGAATAATTAATAGGATGAGGTAGCATTGGGTACAACCTCTGCATAGAAAAAAAAGAGGGAAGGGAAATTAGGAATGATAAAGTGTAAATTAACGAATGCAGTAAACAGTGTAGAAAAATGAATATGTACAACGTGTAGGTGAGATAAAACAAGAAAGTAGTTCCAATCGTACACCATAGACTTGCTATGGTCACAGAAAAGCATGTAGTAAAATCGTAGACTGAATATTTATAAAATTGTTACAAAAAAAAAGAACGCCAGGAACACAGCATTAGACATACTCAATACAGCACAAGTCAGAAAATTTCGTGCCACTTTTCGGTCAGCACCGCATATCACCCTCAGCAGGTCGGGTACCGATAGTCCACTGCCAATATAAAACACGTGTATTGCGTTCTAAAATCCTTCAGCTCCGTCGTTGGTCATTTCCCACCAATGTATGACTATACGGGTATATTCACAACACCTTTATCAATCACCGCCCATATTAATTAAACAATACTTTAATTTTAATTCACCCCACAGAACGTTACCTACATATAACCTCTTGGTAAAACAGCAACAAAAAAAATTGAGCAGAATGGGCCGATTTAAACACTTTTTTTAAAACAGAAAATCGTAGTAAACTGAGATATCTGATTTTGGAGAATTGTATAGCACAAAATTTCACTTGGTATCCTCGTCACACTTCTGTGCTTAACCTTCCAATAAGATAGAGGCAGCGCCGTTCACGTCGTTATTGGCACGTTGCAGAGCACGTACAACCGTGGCACGGTCTACGTTAGGGAACATGGTCATTAAAGCTACTATTTCTTCCTCACTCATGGCTTGTGGAATTCCCTCTGCCATCGTTTCCATGTATGTCTGATAAGCCATGTCACCAAGGGATACAATACAAAAGATAGCCACGGTTAGTAGCGCAGCAAAAACAACTGGGTGAATAAGGGGGTTTTTATCAACAGTCATCAATTGCCACCGTTCTGGATGCACGTCCAAAGTGCGTAAAAAAAGTGTGACATCTTGCCCACATTCCGTGGAATGTCATGTATCGCGTAAAATCCAAGAGTATGGTCGACTGTGTACATCATAAACACCAGTAGCTTAAGGCATTAGACAGCAATTACTTACCCGACCCATGGTAGTGGATGCTTGCTGGGGCTGCGTGAGCAGGTTCGAAAAGGACATTGGTTGGTTGCGCACCTGGCCCCCGTACATTTGTTCTACGGTAGCGTAGGACCCGCGAGTGGTGGACCCTGAGGCAATAAAAGGTAAAAGCCACCGGGTGGCCCAGCGTTGGAATACCTGTGGAAATCGCCATTTTTTAATACCTCCGAGATTGGCGTGGTAGAGAAACCCTACGAACAAACCGGACAGGGCTGGCACCAGGGAAGTAGGGTATTGTAACGCTATGAGTTGAAAGGCTAGAAAATACATGTAGGACTTGTCTGAAAACGTCAAACTCAAAACCCGAAATTTGTACGTTGCGGGAATAAGCCGGTAGAATTGGTACAGGGCAGAAAATATGACCCCGTACCTGGTGAACAACAACCAAAATGGGAACATAGATAATATCGACGATATAAAGAGAACATACACACCCCATATTAGAAGGCTTGTCGAACCATGATTGTAACTATTACTTTTGTTTCGGTAAACTATCGATGGCCTAGTATGAGAGCTATAATCAACAACTTGGTAGATTGGAATCATTGGGGGGGGGATTCGACTTACGGTCCAGCAGGAAGTACATTCAATCCGAGTGCGTTACCACTAATTAAGAAACCCAGTTCCAACAGTTTGGTAGCTATCGCAGTGAGGGCAATAAAGGCCTGTAAACCGTTTACAAAGCAATCGGAGATCGTACACCGTAATTCGGTATTTTAGCATCATTAATATATATTAGTATACAGCTTAGGACCGTGTAATTATCTCATGCAAAAGGAACAGATGGGAGGAATCAAGAAAAAGTGCAAAAAGTCCGACACTTTCAAGAATCCCCAAATCACCCAGGTATATCACCAGGAAAAATAGCGCACATGAAACTAGAAACCATATATAAATAATGCTGACCAGCTTATTGTGAGAACTGAGATAGCGGCAACGGCCGATATAGGACATTGCTTACCGAGAATTTCTTGGATCCGAATTGTCGTTCGATAACGCGGAATTGATACAACATCAGACACCCAAAGAGCACCTCGCCGCTATTGTAGAAGGCCAATTGGGAAGTGGCCAGGCGCCAAAACTATGGGTAGAGTAAGAGTAATGGCGGTTACATAAGTAAACCCAAGAATATGACAAAGTGTAAAAATGGTTAATGGCATTGAACAAAAAAAGAGTCACTGGGAAATAGTGGCCATCGTTTAACCTTTGAAGTGGGTAAAAGGACTCGGGATATTAGGTTGGCCAGGAGTTCTCCAGAGGGTTAGTGGCACTCATTACTTACTTGGTAGTCGCGGGTAAGATGCGGGTTGAGAATCATCCGAAGGTAGGGTTTCCAATGCATTATCGACGCCACGATGGAACTCGCACCCGCGCCAAAGGTGAGGGCTTTGGACAAGGGCGTGTTGTGGAATCCTGTAGAGGCCAATGCCATTGAGAGGGCACCACACCATGTCAATGGTGGTCAGAATGTCATGGTTAATCAACTATACAGAACAAATTACACGTCGAAGCAGAAAGTCCTACCAAGGTTGACACTCGGATGCTTCTGACTCGGCTTCATGTCTGGCAATAAATGGACTTGACCATCCCACGGCAGAACGTGGTTAACCATAGTACAAAACAACATCACTTACCAGATAAACCTGACGATGTTTGCGACATAATTACTAACGCTAAACTTTTCTTACAGACACCAACAAGTAAAATATCTCTATTATCCTTATTATTTACTAGCTATCCCCTTTGCAAAGGTGAAAACAACGTACGAAGTACAACGTTTGAACCAACAAAGGCCGATAGCTAGTCTATTGTTTAAAACTTGGGTAGTTTTTTTCGACTATATAACGAAAAATCCGCTGAAGATAAATGGGTCTCATCCATAGTCCTATTGGTTAGGTTGTAGTTGGTATATTTTTTTGCTCCAAATCGCTATATAGTCGGAAAAAAAATTACCCATTGGTTTCCATTCTCATTATTTTGCTAAAGAGCGATTAGAATTTTCAAGAGACATCCTTTAGAGTGATTTCGCTTCAGTCCTGCCGAGAAGTGGTTTAATTCAAGGATAGTGCGTCAACCATGGCTTTATCAACTTAATTTCACAAGCGGTTATTCAGTCTAGTTGGATTTGGCTTTATAAATTTGAAAAAAAATGTCACATCTGACTATTTATACTGGCAATAATACCATTACATCACTATGATTGAGGATGTTGAAAGGGAAACCCATGTTTGTATCCCACTATCAATAACGTGAACAAACGACTTTAAAAGAGGGGGTGATTCTCTAGTTGTGGATACGACAATGTCAAGCCTAGCAAAGAGGTTACCCGATGAAAGACACCGCGAGAATGTTAAGATGACGTAAAGCCTAACCGCTCAACAGGACCTGTAGTTCACCCAGATTCCTTCTCTGTCTCCACAATAGGAGGGCTCAAACTGGATCCCGCCCCGCACCAGAGACCAACATACGGCAAAGGGGAGTGGAATACGGCAATCAGTCGCATTACTGGCCAACCAAGTTCAAGCAGTTACGCATAGTAAAGCTCCAGGTTAGAGCCGTCGTGTATTTCGTAGTCGTCCAAAGTGATGTGGTCTTTAAAGGTAATATTGCCCTTTTTCAGTATGATTCGGTTGGCGTTGGTTCCAGTCTGCGTCGAAATACGCTTTTTCAACTGCCCAATGGTGTCTTCTTTGTTGCAGTCGACGCGGATCTTTTTGCCGAGTCGGTCGTTGCAGACGATTTGCATGGTTAGCGGAAAGGTATGCACTAAAAAGTGACGACGGGATAAACTGAAGGAGTCACGACGTAATACAATAAAAGGGAAAGACTAGATAATAAAAATACAAAGGAAAATACAAGAGAAGCACAATTCAGCCATGTGAGGATTAGTGAAGTGGGGTTGTTCGTTGTGCCCTCTTTTCTCTTGCTCACTATCCTTGGACAATATTGTCCGACAATCGTTTAGCGTGGTCGTTGGTTATATGAATAGTTGTCATTTACTTGACAATATCTCTTTGCTTTTTTTATTTATTAATTTTTACTGTGGATGACTTCCGGAAACTACGCTGGTCCAGGGTTTTGGGTAGCGTTTAGTATTTACTATTCTTGTTCTCATCTCGTAATTTATTATGGCAGCGACCTCAAACTTGGCGGAAATGGACCATTTCGAGTTGCGTCTGCGGCGGTTGGAACACGTATTACGAAACCAATCTTTGACTGCTACAGCATGTTCGGAGGCACCTGAAAACCATAGTCCGGTGGTCGAACGAGTATTAGCCAACAAGGCCACTTTCCACAGTTTAACGAAACGGGTGCTCTTTATCGAAGAGTTTTTACGAACTTGTAAGTTTTTCAATATTAATTGGTGGTATTTCTCCCTCCCCCCGGCTTAGGTTCTTCTACACTTTGTTGGCGCAGAGAATTGTATCAGGTCTATACAAGTGGCCAGGAACTTTATATTATATACGAAGTATTATTGCTTAGATATCACATCTTATGGCTACGTATATTAATAGCCATTCTTTGACAGTGCTACCTCACTCTTTGGCCACATTTGATATCGTTAGACGACCACCTCAAACCCCTTTTAAAGGCCCACAGCACCGAATTCGCCACTGATCAACTGACCACCGAAGCCAAACTAGAAATTATCCAGCACGCCTACCCGGATGTTACCCAGGTGGCCGAACATCTCCAGGATATCCAAGCATTGGAAAAGTATATCAATGACCCGGCATATCACCAAGTAGTCCAGGCGGAATCGGAAGTGCAGAGCCTCCTGGAAAGGCATGCTGAACAAGGACCGGCGTTCCGTCAGCTGTCTAACCGGCTCACCCATTTACTGGACACGTACAATGCCACGGTCCAAGCCATTTCAGAAATGTTTTTAATCTGGGATAAAACCTTGCAACAGCTCGAGACCAAGATGAAAACGTTGGAAAGCAACGTCTAGGCGTATCATTAATACATTATTATTTTACAATCAGGATTGCCGGACTCTTAAATGCCAATAAATGATTCATGTGACCAGTGTACAATACCCGTCCCAAAGTGATTAATATCTAGATTGCGGCTATTCTGTAGGCGATTCTAAGGATATTTTTAGAGTTGGTTTCCTAGCCACCCACTATCAAATCACCAAGGCTACCACACGCTGTGTTGATGGTGCGATTTACTGTGTAATGGAAGACGGTCACCATCGATTAAAATCACGAGCAAAAGGGGCAACTCCCTCCCCCTCCATCAATTGGCCGGATTGACGGCAAGGGTGACCAATGGGTATAAAAAAAAATAGTACAAAATTAATTAATGATTGGTTACCCCTTAAATTAAATTTTTCAGTATTCTATCCGACGATAACTTTGTGACTGGATTTCTCATCTCTCTGTTCAATCCTTTTTGGTGTTGTAATTCGTATACAAGTTCTAGTTATTTTCTTGCGCTATTACCAGACGGAACTGATCCTGGATAGTATAATACAGCTACACTTCAAATTTTACTCCTTCATGTCGCTCGAACAAGGTACCCAATTGGTCTACTCTCCGCCACTTGACTCCCCACACCACGACGAGTGGCGGGCCGTCAAAGACTGTGTAGCCGGGTCGGCCGGGGGTATCCTCCAAGTGTTTAGCGGCCAACCCTTTGATACCGTTAAAGTACGTCTGCAAACCCAACCCACCCCTTTACCAGGGGAAACACCTCGGTACGCCGGTACACTCGATTGTGTCAAACGAACCTACCGAAGCGAAGGCTTTGGTGGGTTTTACCGGGGAACCACTACACCACTCGTGGGGGTAGGGCTTTGCGTATCCATTCAGTTTATGGTACTCGAGCACGCCAAGCGTCGATTTTCCCAATACAACCAACAACATAGTCCGACGAATAACTCGGCCTTGTCCAGTTCCCAGTTTTTCCTAGCAGGGGCAATGGCCGGTTTGGCTAATTCCGTAGTATCGGGCCCCGTAGAACATATCCGTACCCGCCTCCAAGTCCAAACCGCTAGCGCCGGTGCCGCTTTAACTTACCGTGGCCCTTGGGATTGTATTCTTAAAATTTACCAGTCCCATGGTATCGCCGGTTTGTACAAGGGGCAAGTAGCCACGGCATGGCGGGAAGCCTTTGGTTACGGTGCGTATTTTTTGACTTATGAGTGGTTGGTACAACGTGCCATCACCCAAAAGGGTATTTCCCGGGATCAACTCCCCGCAACGCAAGTGTGTCTTTACGGAGCACTGGCCGGGTTTTCCATGTGGGGTTCGGTGTACCCTATTGATGTCATCAAATCCAAACTACAAACGGATCAGTTGGGACGACAAAGTCGACGGTACCAGTCCATTTTAGACTGTGCCCGGCAGACTTTACATCATGAAGGGGTGGCTGGTTTCTACAAAGGCATTACACCCTGTTTGTTACGTGCTGCCCCGGCTAACGCAGCTACCTTTATCGGGTTCGAATTGGCCATGCGCGTGCTTCAATGATATAATGTTTACGACCGTCAAGAATAACAAAAAAAAAGTTGGAGAAGTTATAATGCGTAATTATTTAATAATACATACGTTGATCTGTAGATACTCTAAACCTACTACTCTGTGGGCTATGGAACACTTTGAGATCCGTCAGATTTACAATATCAGTAGCACACGCTTCAGCTACATTGTACATGTAAAGGGAAAAGTTGATACAATCTAGCGAATTCTAAAATGTTTATGAATGAAATAACTGCAAGGCATTATGGGATACATTTGGGAAAACTAAGGCGTGGAAAACCGTGATTAAATACCGAGCCAAATGACAGACAAGTGGCACCACCACCCACTAGTGCCAATTCGAATTGATTTGTATTATCATTAAGCCATACCAAATCGAATCCCGTACATAACCACTGTCTGGCCATGGGTTCCTTGTGGGGTACCTCTAAATAACAAAACGTGGAATTTTTGGTGTCGAATAGTACCCAAGTGGTGGACCATCGCAGGAGTGTATCCGCCGTAGATGTGATCCCTCCAACTATGAGAATCAGCGATGGGTCCCAAGGAAGGTTACAGGCCTTGTGACCATACCTACCTAACCAGTGTAGTGAGTCCGATACGGGGACGGCAGCTTGAAGAGGAGATGACAAGCCGGGGGATAAACATGGGACAATTCGTTTGGTAACCCATGTCCTTGTACAGATTTTATACACATTTGTTAAGGTCTCTCCCTGGACAGTCAGTCCACCAATGATCCACAAAGTAGAAGTATTTGGTTCAAAATTCATCGTGTGGGAATGAGTGGCGGGTAATAAGTTTTGAGTGCAGCCATCTTGAGGCGTCAGGGAAATAAGTTCCCACTGTGTGGTTGCTAAATTCCACCCCCAAGTATCAGCTAACACGCCTTGGTATGGATTACGTCCCCCGTGGATCACTAATACAGGGTTATCACCGGGAATGACACAGGCTGCATGGCGGTACCTCGGGCAAGGTTGGGAATCATTCCATGGTTCAGAGTACATCGCACTGCCGCCAATTACATTTGTTTCAGTCAATCCCTTGATCGGTTTGGTAATAGGTGTACCAGGAGAGACACAGCGCCAGCTGGCCAATCTACTCTCGGGCGTGGTAGTGATATCTACGACATAAACGTCATTAAAAGCCGTCAGTGGACCACCGCGACCACCAAACAATATTATTGACGGTGTACCGGGTATAGCGGTCATGGTATGATACATACGCGAACAAGGTAGAGAAGTTGATCCTTCCAGAACAGAAATTTTATAATCCGGCGAATGATCGAGACAAGTTATACAGAGTGGATCGGTCAAACGTCTGTGGATCGTTTTCGAACGACTGGACTCCCCATCGGGACTACCAAAACCTCCAAACACCACCACCACGGTAGAGTTAAGACTAGCTACGGCCGTGGCAGTATGGCCCCAGCGTGGAATATTCAGTCCGGTACATTGCAACGTATCGTCTGACCATTGAGCACATTGAAAACGGTGGTATTCCTGTGCCAGTATCCCAATTTTGGGAATATCTAGCTTTGAATGATCTAATCCCGTGACACAATTTTCGTGGTAGATAAACCCCGGTAACGACGGTGGAACGGCCACAGGAGATGCGGGATTGGACTGCGCAAATACTACTATATAGTGACTGCTACTGATATCCCACTCTTCCCATTCGTCAAACGGTTCTACGGAGAATATGCGCTGGCGTTCCTCCAAGGTGAGCATTTGTTCCACAAACGTTTTCAAGGTGGATACACAAACGCGGGGCCATTGACATGTTTGGAATCTTTGACATTGATCAGTAAGGTAAGAGTAATCCATAAAACAGTTGAGGGGGGCCCGCATTTTACGAAAATGGTTGACCATGGCGGTGCTAAACGGATTGGGGCCGTCAGTTGGACAGGTTTGCTCATATAGCAAAAAATGGGCCCGGGGAAATTGGGCGGCCCAACGAATTACCCGGTCGGCGTCGGGGGTATCCATATATACCAGTGCTACTTCGGAGACAAACATGATTTCATGGTTTGGGGTAATACCGTGCTCGGCTAACCGTTGGGTGAGTCCCTTTACGTGTTTGAGGTCCCATCCTATCAGAAAGTAGTCCTCGGCTGCAATGTCCCCGTTGTCCATAAACCGTGGGCGGGCAGAAGCCAGAGTTTGCGATAATGTGGGGTTCTGGTGAATTAGGGCTTGTTTTCGCTTGACCAGGGTCGGGTAATCGATCTCGACGTAAATAAAAGGTTGGGTTAATCGGCGAGATTTGATCCGAAAGTAAGAAGGATCAAACCCACATCCCAAGGATACCACTACTTTGGGCATATTCATCGGGGTGGGTTCGGACGTGGACGTTGAAGTAAAAGGTAGTTGAAACCGCGGGGAAGCGGTTTTCACGGGGGTGTTTAAAAACCACGAGGTGAAATAGTCTACCACCAGGGAGCGGCCAAAGTAAGCCAAATTGATCAACGGGGCGCGACGGACCCGACCGGGAATAAATGATTCTAGATACTGGTATTCTTGGAAATAACCTAACCGTTCGGCGGACCGTTTGCTCACGATGGAGTTGTCATTGGTTGCTATAAACCCATAGTAAACGATAATTCAGTTGGGTTATATCGAGGGGGGGGGAATGTCAGTCTATGGAATATGAAAGTGGAGTACTCTGTAGGTGATGACTAGACTTGACGATTTAGAAAATTGACACGCACATACACTTCCTCTCCACTCGTGCTTCACTCCGCAAATGGTGATATCATTACTTGAAAGTTCAATAAAGTATTCGTTAACTTCGAGTATAATCACTCACCTTGTATAGCCAAATCGGAGTTGGAATTAGCGGACGTCCGCAGTAGTAGTGGTGGCTTCGTTGGCATTTTTGAAATATAACTCAAGTCAAAGGCAAATCGAAATATATATGTAATCTTGTAAAAAATTAGAACGTAGTTGAAAAAAAATAATAATAATGCGGCAGACCGAACTTGAAGATACTACGAGGAAACTTAGTGTAGCCCAGTTAAATTTTCAACCGCCCTTCGATTTACATGTTTTATTTTATTTTATTTTTTTCGAATAATCTGTCCACATGCGAACCAAGTGGTTGCCACTTTGTCTGCTCTGTATACTATCAAATATTCTTTATGTGCTTGGTCTACTTTTGTGAATCATTCATAGGCTAACTCTAATTTTTTTGTCCATAAGTGAGCAATATTTACTCTGGCCTTGTTTGCGGACAGCTTACCCATGTCAGAACCAACGCCAATTCGCAAACGCTCCCATTTGGTGTCACCCGTGGCCAGCTCCAAGGCACCGTGGGGTGATGGTCAACCAATACCCCAACAGTCCGTGGACGATACACTTCATGCAACCACTAACGAATGGCCCGTTCCTAAACGTCCACGCACGACTCCACCCTCTCCTTCTCCCGCACTCAGCAAGGCCACCCCGAAAAGGATCACAAAACCGTCCAGTTTAGTATCAACGCCAAAGGACGACTCCAAACCTCTGTCCAGTTTGATCCATGGGAGTTACAGCAACTATTACGGATACCGACATCACGGGGATGCTACGCACGGCTGTGCCCTGGATCCCCGCTTGGCGATGTTGGAACAAGACTGGGTGACCGGTAAACGGGTATTGGACATCGGGTGCAATGTCGGGTTCGTCACCACCAGTCTGGCATTAAATTTTCAACCGTTTTGGGTGGTCGGCGTAGATATTGATCAAAATCTAATTCAAAAGGCTAAACGTCACCTCAATTTCGTGTATTCGCTCCAACGACCCCGTGAGTTATCCAATAGCCAGCCACCCGTCGCTGACATGTACTTCCCTATATCAATGCCGTTGCTCTACGGAACCATTCCGGTGTTTCACGAATCCCAGGTGCCCACGCAGTACCATCAATTGCCGTCGACAAATAATGCCGAAACCCCCTTAGCGTTTCCCAGCAATGTGTTTTTCCATGCTGTGGACTGGATCAAAGACACGCCAAAATCACTTCCTCCTACGTATGATCTTATCTTAGCGTTGAGTGTAACTAAATGGATTCATCTAAACCAAGGCGATGAAGGCCTCGGCCGGTTTTTTATGAAGGTATTTCAGCAACTCGAGCCCGGTGGACGATTTATATTGGAACCCCAACCCTTTCGGACGTATTATAATACTGCTCGGAAGTATACAGCCATGCGTAATGTATATCAACACATACAATTAAAACCAGAAGAGTTTCCAAAGTACTTGATGGAAACGGTGGGGTTTCAATCTGTGGCTGTTCTTCATGAACCTCAACAGAAACAAGCTAATAGCTTCGATCGACCTATTTACATGTTTACCAAAGCAAAATAAAATTTTTTTGATGTTATCAGGAATTTTATCCGGGGTTTTGCACCAATTTTTGGCTTTATTAGTTGAGTTTTGTACATGTAACTCGGGGATATGGTGATTGGCGAAAATTAATGTGGATGAAGTTCGATAGAGGAGTAGAGTAGAGAGTAGAGTTTATTGTTTAACGAGCCATGGTGGGGCTCTCTATTTTCCCCCCATTCATGTGGGTAGGGACGTGATA
>JAOPJG010000056.1:0-51999 GCA_027478255.1 Dispira simplex | reverse complement strand
TGAGTAGGACATCAGGATGGCTCAATTCCGACGGCAGAGTCAGGTGATTCTGCAAGGGGAATTGTTAGGTAGGTATTATTTTATTTCGTGTGTTTTATTTTCCTCCCCCATTATCAATCAGTGAGTAGCAAAGGGGAATGCAGGGAATATGGTAGGGTGGTACTCTATTTTCATGTATATAGTGATTAGGAACAAAAAAAAAAGTACTAGTTACGAATCTAACCAATAATGTTTTCTGAACAACCCATTCAACTTTGGCGGATTTATCTCTATATGGTCGAAAAACAATCAGCCATATGATAAAGATATGATTTCTTGCTACCAACAATTATATCCCGTTGAGGGGCTAGATGCCTCCAAGAATGATCGACCTACTGGTCTGTACATTGTTCTCCTTATTTGGACAACGATGTTTTGGGGTGTAACACTATATTTCACAGAAATATTTTGCTTGTACTGCAGGCAATATTGGAATCAAATCTCACTTCTTTATTGAATGATACTCCTGGGTTTTGGTAAAAATTAGTACAATAATCCAAGGTGACTGATACAGAGCTTGGATTTGGTACCACTATAGAACCGTCACTAGATTTGATTGAATTCATCATCCCATTGGTAGACTGATTCGCTGCTGGGCGTATCAGACCATTTCACACCATGTGTGCCATAAGCATGTTCGGTCTATAGCGAGGAAGCCTATACCCTGGTGTGTATGTCAGATATCATCCACTTCAGCTACCGTTATTCTCCTTTCGTCAATACCCTCTGTTTTCTACTACTACTGTATTTTGTAAGTCTTTATATTTAAAAGTGAAATTCTACGAATTTTAGTATGAGTACTCACCCAAACAATTCTGTGACCAATGAGGCCCTAAAGCATTCCAACCCTGTTGTCTCGCAAGGAAAACAGCACCACATTCCTGTCGTTGATTTTTACC
Source organism: Dispira simplex (assembly GCA_027478255.1). Taxonomy (NCBI): domain Eukaryota; kingdom Fungi; phylum Kickxellomycota; class Dimargaritomycetes; order Dimargaritales; family Dimargaritaceae; genus Dispira; species Dispira simplex. The sequence continues at coordinate 51,061 of JAOPJG010000056.1, read as the reverse complement.
GTTTGGCGACCAGTACCGACCCAAGACGTGATACCAACCGCCGGGCAACCCCACAGCAACAACCCAGGGTACAGCCCTGTAAGCATCCCCACCACACTGGTGCTGCCCAGGTGAGTTTTTCCGCATCACCGCTTCCCCCTCCGAAACCACCCCGCCGGTCGGTGCATCCGCATCTACGACATGCTAGTAAACTTGGCAAGTACAGTCAAGTGCCCGGCCAATACACTGAGTCTGGTCGGGTTGTAGAGATCGTAGCAGAGGGGGCGATGATTTCCCAGCGAATTGGAACCTTCCATGATCCATCGGACACTCCGAAGGTAATCCCAATTCCCTCAGGCCGAAAAGTTCGGCCTACGTCGTCTAAAAGCTGGTCGAGTCAGGCCACCCCCAATAGTCCGACTGAACTTCCTAAACAAGCTAAAGCCAAAGCCACCAAGGCCACCGGGAAGAAAGCCAAAGCCACTGCTAAACACACTGCGCAGGTAACTCCCAATACCTCGACTGGGCCACTGCCCCAGAAAGCCAAGGTCAAGGGAAAGAATGCCATTGTAGCGACGAAGAACTCTGTCTCGACACCTGCCGTCGCCACTTTAGCACATCCAGAACATCTTCCAAAGAATGAACCAAAGCCTAGCCACGTGAAGGGTAGCCGTGAGACCTGTCTGACCCCTACCGAAAAGCAAGCCCAAACCCGTGATACACCGACTTCGGAGTCGAAACGTAAACATAATAACGCGAAGCCCTCAGATGTACCAAAGCCTAGTAGCCAACCCCCAAGCCGCCAGGCAACGCACGACAAACCCCAACCCAAGAGTCGATTCGGTTGTAAAGAGTATCTTAGTTCCAAACAAGTCCAGCGCGGATTGAAACAGGGCACGCTGTACCGAGGGGTAGTGCGTATAAATAAAAACAACACCACCGAGGCCTATGCGACATGCGAGGGACTTACCCAGGACGTGTTTTTATATGGAAGACATGCACGTAATCGTGCCTTTCATGGTGACAAGGTAATAGTGGCCCTTTTAGATACCGCTACCGTTATGGCGGAAAAGAAATCCAGGCGGCATCGTCGTCGAAGTGGTCGGGTCGTGAAATCCGAAGCAGATCCAACGTCGGAACAGACTCTGGTCGATTCTAATAACCACCAAGCGGCACCTGAGAACAAGCCCAACGATGACGACGACAAAATTGAAACGGGTACGTCAGATTCCACTTCATCCACAGTTAACCAAACTACAGCGTCCGAAAAACTGTGTGGCGAAGTGGTACATGTACAATCCGACGGTAAACCCCGCTACATCTGTGGGGTACTCCGATCCACGGGGAAGCAGAATAAAGCTCAAAAGAAGGATGCATCAGGTCAGTTAACGGTACCACCACCGATCAAATGTGTCCAGCTCGTTCCAGACGACCTTCGTATGCCGTTGGTAACAATCCACAATGCAGGCCGTTTTCCAAACCTCGCAGAGGATATTCAACGTGATACTCTGTTCCAGGTACGAATTACCAAGTGGTCTATTAACGGATATCATCCCGTGGGTGTCATTGAAAAGCGACTTGGTCAGCGAGGATTACTTGACGTAGAAGTGGAGGGGTTACTGGTGGACAACAATGTGCTACATACCCCCTTTTCACATAGTGTCGAACAGTGCTTGCCCCAGCTTCCCTGGTCTATTCCCGCGGAGGAACTAGCCCGTCGACGGGATCTCCGGGACCAGTGTATTTTTACAATTGACCCAGACACCGCCAAGGATTTGGATGACGCGGTGTCCTGTCGGGCCCTTCCCAACGGTAACTTTGAAGTAGGAGTACATATCGCCGATGTATCCCACTTTGTCCGCCCGAATACAGCACTGGATAAGGAAGCCCAGGCGCGTGCTACCACCGTTTATTTGGTCCAGACAGCCATTCCTATGCTGCCCAGAGTACTGTGTGAAGAACTATGCAGTCTTAACCCAGGAGTGGACCGCCTTACCTTTTCGGTGATGTGGGAAATGACCCCCGAGGCCCGGGTGGTCAATATGTGGTTCGGACGCACCGTAATTAATTCATGTTGTCAGCTGGCGTACGAACAAGCACAAACGGTTGTTGAAGGGCAATCTTTACCTTCAACCTCACTCATTATGCGCCACAGTCGGAGCACGGTGGAGGAAACTATCCGGTCGTTGTTCAAAATTTCCATTCAGCTACGGGACCGTCGTTTCGCTGGCGGAGCCCTCTCAATCAACTCAATCAAGTTACATTTCGATCTCGACTCAGAAGGTCAGCCCATTGGGTGCAAACACTACGACATCAAAGACAGTAACCGACTGATTGAAGAATTTATGCTGCTGGCCAACATGTCCGTGGCCGAAAAATTAATGGAGGGTTTACCCGACCTGGCCCTCTTGCGGTGCCACCCGAAACCTGTTACCCGTTCCTTAAAACGCTTCCATGAACTTGTCCAAGCGTTGGGTTACCACGTAGATATCTCCTCTGCTGGCGCTCTACATCGATCTTTGACCGCTGTTGAAAATCCCGTCCACCGGATGTTACTGCAGTACTTGGCGGTGCGACCTATGTGCCGGGCTCTCTACTTTTGCACGGGTCAGCAAGCAGTTGATCAATTTAGTCACTACGCCCTAAATGTACCCTTGTACACCCATTTCACTTCCCCTATTCGTCGCTATGCTGATGTGATGGTCCATCGTATGCTGGACCATTTGCTCAGCACGCCCGAGCAACCCTTGCCGTGGGACAGCACAACAATCCACAATATCGCATTGCACTGCAACGACAGAAAATACGGTGCACGTATGGCCCAGGATAGAAGCTCCAGGGTATACCTGATCCAGCATATACAACGCCTAATACGTGAGCAAAATGGTGAACCCATTCGTTGTCCGGCGCATGTGGTGCAGGTGGGCCAGGCCTCTGCAGAGGTATTAGTATGGGAGTATGGCCTGGAGGAACAGATCTTTTGGGAGAAGCAGGTCGATACTAAACACGCGTACCAAAAGGGGCATCATCGATGTTTTATTGATTGGTCTTTGGCATCCTCGGGCAATTCCAAATCCACCGCCAACGGGTCCGGATCAAACGCTAAGGGTGAAAATGATGCCGATTCGGCTTGCCAAGACCTAGTTGAAAGTATCCAAAACTTGGATCTGAGTGGGGTGGACCAACCGGTCAGAGGTCAGGAATTATCGGACAAGCCTAACGATAAATGTAGTCATTCAGAAGCATCTTCGGGAATTAATAAAACCCTGGCGGACCCGAGTGCTCAAGAGTTTATCAGGTCTCACAGGCTAAATCCCGAGTTTACCCAAGAAATATCACTATTTTCGACGGTGCCCGTGACCATCGGGGTGCACACTGTTCGTGGTATGCCCAGTTTGTATGTGGATTTGGACAACCCCTTCCGCTAAACCAGCGATAGGTGGTACACTTTCTACCATGTGCACCTTTTCTTTTGCATCTTTTTAAAGCTGGTGGAAATTCCTTTGTTCCAGCCTGCCTTTATATATAAATAAATGTAACTGCCAGCGAAGTGTAAAAGATTCGATGTCAAGAGATAAGATTCTGACATTGCTTGTTCATTACTTTATAAACCAAAAATAAAATCTGTAAGTGATATGGAATAAAAAATAATTCATGTAGATCGAATAGTAAGCAAAAATGAAAATAAAAGTAAACCAATTGAAGAACCGGAAAGTACGTGCGCGCGTTTGGTTTCTGACAGTTCTGAAGCTACTTTACACATGACCCTTGTACCGGAACAAAGTGTTGTATTCCCCATACAAATCCTTAAACAATGCTTTTCCAGCGGTGTTCAACGAAGCCAAGAGATTATTTCGATCGCGTTCTTCCAACAAATTAACCAAGGCCATCAAACCAGGACGTAACTCCGCCCGACACTGACTATCAGAAATAGGAGAGGAAGACACCTGCACTTGGAAATAATGGGCCAAGAGCGTAGGTACGTACTTGCGGAAGATGCCGGCAAACTGGGAAGTGAGAGTACCTCGTAATTGTAATCGATCTAGCGTTCCTCCTAGGGTGAGCGATGATGATTCCTGGGCATTGCCAAGTGGGTCCACCGTCCACTTGGTGGGTTTGAATTTGGCCGATGTACGGTTTTCCAAAGGTGAGGCAATAACGGTTAGTAACCGCGAGAAGAGTTTGGCACAGTCCACGGGTAAGGGGCGGAAAGGTAGGAAAAAGGCGAATAACGGTTGGCCGTCCGGGAAAAGGTTGGGACGGAAGTGGGTAAGTTCCGACTGGGAGTCGTCGGTTTCCGAAACGGTAGAATTCAGAGTGGAGTGCGGTGCCATGTCCAAAACTAGCTGGTCTAGTCCGTTGGGACTGGTAAACAGGTTAAACAGGTGGCCTATGCAGGTGATTAAGGTCGGCAGTAATAACGTAATGGACTGGGTGTGACGTCGGAACAAGTCGTAGAGAATAAAGTAGAACTGGTGGAACAGGTCTTGCAATTCCTTACGAGCAGCCTGGGAAGTAGGACTAGATGAGTTTTCCAAGGTAACGGTGTCATAATTGGATAGGGCTATCAATGTGCTCACTAGCACCATGGCGGAATCGGGTTGTAACACTACACCCTGGTTGGAAGTCAAGGAACGAATAATCACCAGACACTGTAACATTGTGGGTACAAACCGAGTGGTGCGTAGCGTGTCACCCATTGCCATCAGTAGCGAAGAGGTTCGGCTCTTTACCAGGCCTTGCAGTTTAGACCCTCCCTGAGTCTGGTGAGTTATAGCGCCTAGAGCGTGGAGCAGGGCCAACCGATGCCTATCCCCTTTGGCATGGGCCATTCGACCTACGTTGGGCGGTTGGACAGCCAAGTGGCCTAGTAATGTGTCTAACATAGCCCGTTGATCTTCCAAGCGGACTACTGCCAATAATGACGGTACCAAATCCAACGAGGCAGTTTGGATCATCATAGCGTCCACGGATGGATGGGTTGCCATGAGTGTTAAATATGCCACGATATGGGCCAGCACCAGTTGCGCGATTAAACCTACCGAGGGCTTCGCAGTGTCACTCTTCACCGTTTTACCCCAGGCGTTGGTAAACGATTCCAAATTGGCCACGATGGTATCCAGCGTCACCCGGACAAAACTCAATAAAGCCAAAGAAGGGGACAGTGGGGTTTTACCTAGGCTACATTGTTGCTGTTGCTGATGGTAACCTTGTACGGCATACGACGATAATGTGAACAGACGCGGCATTAACATCTTCCACGTAACTACCTTGGAATCTGCAGAAGGGGTAGGGGCTAACAAAAGAAGCATACGGTAAAGCTGGACCGTGCGACTCAGCATCATCAACGGTTCTTCGCTAAATGCACCCTGGGGATAGGTTTGAGTATAGACATGGTACTTAGTCACTTGTGCCTGAACATGTTCACGTACTCCCCCCAACACTTCCGGCAACGACTTTATAAAGTTGGTTAGAGCAGGAGCTAGGGTGATGGTGGCCCCTTGCGAACCGTGATCCACAGTGGAAGTTAATTTAACCAATTCTGTAAGTAATCGTTCCAACAAAACCATTGCCAAGGAGTCACCCAAAGTGGTAGTGGGCTGGCCCGTAGTAGATGTTTCCGGTGACAATTTAAATGTGGCTCGTAATCTGTCCAGGAGTTGGTCTAAAATACTTCTCAAAAACTCCAGCAGCACCGTAGTATTGGCCTCGGAAGCCTCTGGTAATTGCCCGATCAACGCGTACAGCAGATCACCCAATTGGTGACCCAAACAGTGAAGAGGTTCACTCGGCTGGTTTTCCAACGGCTCCAACACGGACGCCCGATGTAGCATGGGTTGATTGAGCAGATAGTTAAAAAAGTTTTGAATGTGACCATGCTCTACGACGAAAAAGATGACTGCGAATTTAAACCGTGGGAGTAACCGGTTGATAATTTCGGTGACAACCTGGTAACCGTACACGCTATGACTGGATATCTCTGCGTGTAGGGATTCTGTCTCAGTGGTTTGCATAGCCACGGACGCGGAGGGCAAGGTTAAAAGTTGGTGAAGGAACCAACCGTAACTTAGACAACATACCGTTATGGTGGACACCTGAGACCGACTGATAAATGCCGTCGGTAAAATCAGCAGCATTTCCAATATAGAGTTGCACCGTTGGATCACATCTAGTCTCTGCTGATCAGTTGGCCCATCGGGGGAGTATCCCACGGTTGAAAAGGTCAATGGCTTTAGTTCGGCCAGTTTTTCCGACATCAGGGTTTGACGAACCTTTTGAGCCATATTGGTATCGCCAATCACTGTGGCCAATTCCTTAATCACTTCTCCAGCGCCCGAAGGTCCCTTTTCAGTCGGTAAAAACCTATGCAGTTGTTCAAAGTACACACCGGTCAAAATTGGGATAATCCGAGATTTAACGCTAAGAATTTCATAAAACCAAGCCGACCGCAATACCCTTAGACTGGTCTGGTAACACGTCCACTCAGAGCGGTCCGTCGCTCCCGTCATCGACGTATTGTCAGTGGGGATGCTACTCGCGTGGATGAAAATTCCCCGTAAGATACGATCCATCCCATCCACGGGTCTGTATTTACCCACCACGTCCAAATAGTCATGTACTAGGGTGTACCAATGGGCGGCGGCCTCATTAGTCGGTGTAACTGTGTAGAAACGTCGGTCCCATGCCGTTGAGATATCCCTATTTGTAGTGGACGGCGACAATTGTGAAGATGTCAATGTCGACCAATCGACCCAAGCCAAGCACTTGTTCAGATAATTTTTCATCACTGCATCCCCACGTAACGAAGCATCGCGTTCCATATAATATTGGGACTGAGATACGCGGTAGGATATCCATTGCAGAGTCGCGTTGGTCATGGTCACTCGACACCGCGGATCACTGTCAAGTACCGCATGGTTTTGGTTCCACATCGCTTCTAACCACTCGAAAGACAGAATTTGTTCGCGGTACGCCAGGGATGTTTCCAAGAGTACCACGTGTAAACTCAGACCGGCTAACACTTTGGTCGAGGCAACCAAATTCGTCAATGCAACCGGCAAGGGTGAATCCCCCAGAGAAAGTAACGGAGCCACCACGGTAGGGTAGAGAGTGACTAAAAATGAGTTCCAGGCTTGGGTTTGTTGGGGGGAAGTAGGGTATACGGCCCGAATGAGGTAAGAGAGTAGGGTGGTGATACCCAGTAATCCCTCATCGGAATTACCACTTGGTGGACCGGCTATACCGCCGTCAGTGCTGATACTAACAGCTCCGGATGCAGACACTTTGCGACGTTTAACTTGGTCGCTACCGACAGACTGTTCCGACGAACGCTTACCTGACAAAATAGTCACGTCTTCGGGTGTCACCCCAAAGTAACCCGTTTGCAACGTGTGACAAAAGGTACGTATGATGGGTTGGGATTGGGCAAAGGGAAGCTGGTGTACTAACGCCTGCATCAAAGATTGTAACACACGGTCGTCAAACAAAGCGCTATGAATTACTGGTAAAGGCGCCGTAATAGCGGTGGTGTTCAGTAGTAAAAAGGCCTGGGCGAGCTGTTCGAAAAAGTAATCCAACCGACGCGATCGACTATAGTTATCAATCAACGCACAAAACAACTCCACCGCCGACGTCTGAGCTTCCCCCTGGGCCACCATAGCGCAACGTAGTACAGTGGGTAATTGCGGACCTACCAAAGTTTCGTCCAACTGACACCAACCCCCGATAATTTTCAAAGCAGTGGCCAAAGCGGGTCCCCATCGTTGGGCATTGGTAAGCGGGGGAATGAGCATTAGCGACGTTTGGGTAAGCGGGGCCAAGAACCGGATCTGGTTTTCATGGGAATCACTCCAACCGGCAGCTAGTACATGGTGTTTGGTCACTAATTGCATGAGTTCGCACAAACACTGGTAACTAGCGATGACCGTTTGGGATGAAACTGCAATAGGTTGGGATTGCTCTACCGATCGGGAAGAACTGTCTACTTTGGACAAAAACGACTGGACCCAGTGGTGAAAAGACGGATAAGCCAACGTAAACATCAACGCCACGAATAAGAACCCCCACTCTTCACTAGTCTTGCTAGCCTTGGCGTCAAACGCATCACCCCGTTTTTTAAGGTACCGGTCGCAATAGCGCTGGTACTGGAGCAAAAACAGCTCGGTAAGAACTGGCATTACCCCATACCCTTGTAGGACCATATCCGAATCGTCAGAAGTTATGGTCTCTTGCAGCTTTTCGAATAAAACCCGTTGGTAACTCGCCAAGGGTTGGCCGCGATTACCGTGCGATTTAAACAAAGACTGCGAATGGGGCCCGTCACTGTCAACGCTATTCTCAAGTGATAGCGATTTACCATAGGGAATATTGGCCTGTTCCAACACGGACCCGTAACTGTGGAGCTGTGTATCGCTAAAACAAGCCGTTTGTAACATATCCTTGATCTTGTACTGAATAGACCTCAAAAGTGGCTGAGCATCTTCGAACAAGTGTGTAACGGATCGCATTGCCAATAGCACACGGGTAAACGGTTGGAAAAACTTGGACACGACCAACAAAAACATTTTGCGGTGATTAGGGTGAACCTTGATGGCCTCCCGAGAGAGGGATAACACGGTAGAAGCAAAACGAAGCAGACCCTGGCAAACTCGGACGTGATGGACGAGTTGGGTAGACAAAGCAATCACGGCTACGGTTTCACAACAATGCACCACCAAATTCTGTAAAGGACGCACAGCCGCTCGAAGGTTAGTGGCGAGTTCCGTCCGCATCAAACATGTCCAACAGGCTTGCATCCAACGCACGGTATCATTTAAGCCTGACCAGGCAGGTGATTCACCGGGAGTTTTCAACTGGTTGATAATTTCCTGCATGGCCCAACTAAACACCGTCAGAGCGTATTCTTTAGCCGGCCGGGGAGTGATACTGTTGCGTGGTTGACTCTGGTCAAATTCATCACCTTCACCCAAATTGGCCTCCAATACCGGAATAATCTCGTCCTCAGCGATAGCTACCTTCAAAGGCTGGTCATATATCAAACTGTATAAAATACTAGTGACGAATGCCCAATAATCGGGATCAATGATCGCCCTGATCACGCCGTCATGCTTACGAGACATGACGTTCGGAGCCTGCGATTGCATAGTTTTAAAAGCCCATTCGAGCAACACGATAGATTTTTGCGGTATTCGCACGACCGGATTGGTGAGAGCCTGTCGAGCCAGTACAATCTTTTCGGGAGCAGTTAACGGCTGAGAAAATTGCGAGACACCATCGTGTGACTCGGTGGGAGCAGCGTCAGGGACGGAATTTGTCGCCGTTTTCGAAGTATCGGGAAAGTTGGGGTCGCGCTTTCGTAGGGCCTGCATTATTTGCACGGCCGTAACCTGGACTTCTATTTTCTTCATTTTGTCGTTCATTTCGATATATTTGAATTACAATAGGTGGGATCGGGCCGGGCTTTGTAAATAGAAAAAAAAAGTGGTCATTAAAGTCAATTTCTCTATCCCAGTTATATTAGGTTTTATACTATTTAAACGAGTATCTATTGTCCATGAATTGGTAATAAAGGAAAATTGACAAACAATAGCGGAGATAAGGGTCCCCCGTGGTCATTTAGAACTACAGAGCACTCGAACACTAGTAAATTGATGGACAGAAGAAAAATTATATATGGAGCTTGAATCATTTTTACTTTGATTCATAAACAGCAAAAAAAAAAAAATAAGCGTTGACGGCAGCACTTTATCACGTGATAACCTACTTTACAGTAGATATCGTGATGGGAAAAAGACAGGAGAACCATTGGTCTGGAATTACGTGGTACTTGTGAGACAAAGCGTAAAGTAATCCCATTTGCGGTTTTTTTTTTTTATTTTATTTTATTTTTTTCTCATGTTTAATCCATCCAAATATCAAAAAATTTTCACTGATAGTCCCGGCAGCCACAATAAGTTGAGGGAAAGCGGGCGGTGACAAGGGTTTTCTGGTCTGGTTACGTTACTTTTTCGTTAAAAGGACCTACCCCATTCCCGGTCGCCCCTGAGCCGATAAATCCCTGTCTGTTTGGACTTTGCCCCTGTCTCAGTAATCGACTTGTCTCCACTCGGCGATTCGTTCAATATCCTTTTTTTTCTTTCTTGTAGATTGGTACTTCCCAAGTCGTATTCTGCCATGACTACTCTTGACTTTGCACAGGCCAAAGCCCACTTGGCCACCTATCCTCGTCAGGACGGCGTGTCGGCCACCGAGCTTATGGAAATGACCAAGTTCGGAGGACTCACCTACAATGATTTTTTGGTATTGCCCGGTCATATCTACTTCCCGGCCAGCCAAGTGCAACTGGAAACGCGTATCACTAAAAATATTTCGCTCAAAACACCCTTCATGTCCAGCCCTATGGATACGGTGACAGAAACGGACATGGCTATCCATATGGCGTTGTTGGGTGGTATTGGGGTGATCCATCACAACTGTACCGCGGCGGAACAGGCAGATATGGTGCGTAAAGTCAAGATTTACGAAAATGGGTTTATTACCGAACCAGTGGTGTTGTCCCCCAGTCACCAGGTTCGTGACGTTAACCGTATCAAGGCCCAGTATGGATTCTGCGGTATTCCAGTGACGGAAACCGGCCAGCTTCAGGGCAAGCTGGTGGGAATCGTGACGGCCCGTGATATTCAATTCCTGGAGGATGACACCCTCACTTTAGACCAGGTCATGACCACAGATTTAGTGGTGGCCAAGGCCGGAGTTACTTTGGAGGAAGCCAACCATATTCTGCGCAGTAGCAAAAAGGGTAAATTGCCCATTGTGGACGACGAAGGACGACTGGTGTCTCTGTTGGCCCGATCCGATCTGTTGAAAAACCAATCGTATCCTTTGGCATCTAAATCGGGTACTTCCAAACAGTTGTTGTGCGCCGCGGCCATCGGTACCCGCCCCGAAGACAAGCATCGTCTTCGTTTGTTAGTGGAAGCCGGCTTAGACGTGGTGGTGGTGGACTCGGCCCAGGGAGATTCTATCTACCAATTGGAAATGGTGCAGTATATTAAACAAACCTATGGAGACAGCCCCCAGGTGATTGGTGGTAATGTTGTTACTCGTGAACAGGCGGCCTCGTTGATTGAAGCCGGTGTGGACGGTATACGTGTGGGTATGGGTAGCGGAAGCATTTGCATTACTCAGGAAGTCATGGCGGTGGGTCGTCCCCAGGGTACCGCGGTGTACCAAGTGGCCGAATTCGCCCGTAAATTCGGTGTCCCTGTCATCGCCGACGGAGGAATTTCCAACGTAGGTCATATCGCCAAGGCCCTGGCGCTGGGTGCTAGTGCTGTGATGATGGGCAGTCTGTTGGCTGGCACCACCGAATCCCCCGGGGACTACTTTTACCACGAAGGTAAACGTTTGAAGAAGTACCGCGGGATGGGCTCCATTGACGCTATGGAAAAGAATGGTGGTGCCGGAGATTCGGGTTCCAAAGCGCGTTACTATTCGGAATCCGACACGATTAAAGTTGCCCAGGGGGTCACCGGTGCCGTGTTGGATAAGGGCTCTGTGCGTAAATTTATCCCTTACTTGCAATTGGGTTTGCAGCATTCGCTCCAGGATATGGGTATCACGTCGGTGCACCAATTGCACGAATTTAAAGAACAGGGCAAATTACGCTTCGAACGTCGCAGTCCCGCCGCCCAACTGGAAGGTGGAGTTCACTCTCTCTTCCAGTACGAAAAGCGCCTTTTCGCTTAAAGATTTTTTCTTGAAACCAATTCAGCATCAACAGTATTCGGTTGTTTTTGTTTGATTTTATGTCAGTGGTTTTACTACGTATGGATTCCCATTTTATTTTGTTTTGTCAGCGTATAAACTAGTCAGCGGGAGGTGCAGTACTGTTTGTCGGTGTTGACGATGGCGCAGGGCTAATCCCGACTGTGGCGATGTGTAAAATGAGCGAGGGCGATAATGAGCCAGTGCTATTGGTAATGCCATAGTGAGATAAACAATAAAAGTATAATAAGACGTATAAAACACCACAGGTGATTTGTAGAGTGAGTGAACCGGTAAATGTCTATGGACAGGCCTGGATGGCTGCCTAAATGTTCCCTGGATCAAGCCAGTGTGCTATGGGTGGCACAGACAGCAGACAAGGGGCACGCACTCTACTTCGCTCATGATTAATAACACGTTGGTCAATGTATTACCCCCCTGCCAGCGCCCCTTTAGTGACCATTGCAGTGTAGTTTAGTCGAGCTTTAAGGGGTGATTGATAGAGCATTCAGCCGAAATCCATCGCCATGCGTGGGTCCATCCGCCACCACGTGCCACAAACCCTTCCGTCATAGCATAGGCTGTATCCGATTAAGCTCGGTGAGAAATTCACCCCCCATGGGACATGTCGTCATAGGAAAGGCTGGGATTAATACTTCCACTTACGCGTAGTGGCAAGTAAAGAAAAACGTAAAGAGAGGGAAAAAGGGAGGAGATCGACAGAAGTGAGCGTATGTATGCATTGTTTGCCATCGGTCGCTTTTATCAATTGGCAGGTCTATTTCTGGACATTATATTTAACTATCGGCCTGTGTTTCTTTCTGGTCCCATTTCTCTTTGTCATCCCGAATCTCGTGTCCGTTTTGAGGAATCCCACCTTCACCCCCCCTTTTTTTTCCTTTTATTTTTGCGCTTCTTTTACGAACTTACACTTTGCCACTTTTTATTTTATTACCATTCTTTATTCCGCAAGTTGTTAATTTGGAAGAATTGACCGAGTGGTGACTGTCCGTGTCGTGTAGAAAGTGGTATCATACTGCTTTCCACAGAGTTTATGAAGGAATAAAAGCGCGTGATACTACTACTGTTCGCGTTAAGGTATTTTCCTCCCTCTTTTTTTTTATTTTACTTTCTGCTATTTATCGTTCGCGCCTAGTTCATCACTTTGTGATTTTCTTTCACTTATCTGTAATCCGAATCGATCATTGATTCCAGCTTGTTGGTAACGTCCCATCTGCCTTAAACTTTTACCTGAATTAGAATCCTTTCCCCCTCAATAGTCTCCTTTTGTTTACTTTGTAGTTTATGGCCACATCACCTGCCGTTCCTTCCAGTGCTGCGTCGGTTGGTCCGCCGTCGGGATTGCCTCTACCCAATGGCTTGGCTGCGTCGTCGGTAGCCCCACCGTCCACCGCACCGGCGATGAAACCTCCCACTAATCCACCCAATAAGACAGTGCAGCAGTTGGAACAGATTTGGGTTAAAATTGGCACACTGGCCGAAGACATGGATGACCGGGAACGGGCTCTCAAGGCCTACGAGGCGGCACTCCGACATAACCCTTATTCGGTTCCGGCCCTGACGCAGATTGCCGCGTTGTACCGTGCCCGAGATGAGTATGAGCGTGCAGTGGACTACTTTCACCGCATCTTGCGTATTGAACCTACTAATGGCGAAGTATGGGGTGCGTTGGGTCATTGTTACCTCATGATGGACGAATTGACGCGTGCTTATTCGGCCTACCAACAGGCATTGTACCATTTACCTAACCCCAAGGAACCCAAGTTATGGTACGGTATCGGCATTCTGTACGACCGGTTTGGATCCTACGACTATGCCGAAGAGGCTTTTTCCGCGGTGATGAAAATTGACCCCAACTTCGAAAAGGCCAACGAAATCTATTTCCGTTTGGGAATTATTTACAAATCCCAGGAAAAATATGATAATAGTCTGAGTTGCTTCCACTATATTCTATCCAATCCTCCCAAACCGTTGACCGATGTCGATATTTGGTTCCAAATGGGTCACGTCCACGAGTTAAACAAGGAATTTGGACGGGCCCGCGATGCGTACGAAAAGGTGTTGACCCGCAGTCCCACCCATTCGAAAGTGTTACAGCAACTGGGTTGGCTTTACAGTCAGCCAAATACCGAATTTTCCAATGCCGAACACGCCGAGTCTCTTCTCTCCCGTTCTATCGAATCCGATGGCAACGATGCCCAGTCGTGGTACCTACTGGGTCGGTGTTATATGAACCAGAAAAAATACAATCAAGCCTACGAGGCTTATCAGCAAGCGGTATACCGGGACGGCACCAACGCTCACTTTTGGTGTTCCATCGGAGTGTTGTATTTTCAAATCCAGCAATACCGGGACGCCCTGGATGCTTACAGTCGGGCATTGAGGTATAATTCCCAATTGAGCGAGGTATGGCACAATTTGGGTACCCTGTACGAAACCTGTAATAACCAAATGGAGGACGCCATCAACGCTTATAGTCGTGCACTGGAATTCGATCCACACAACCAGAATGTACGTCAACGTTTGTCCATGTTACAGCATGCCCAGTCCACTGGGAATAATGCCGGTCTCCCGGGGGTACCCAATCCCCAGGATCCCATAGTGCACAACCAACCGATGACCGCCAGTCACCACCCGCCTAGTGGTAGTGGTGTCACCAACGGCAATGGTGGACCCCCTCCCCCACCAAGTAAAATGCCACCAAATGGTGCCGGGCCTAATGGTACTCCAGTACCACCTAATGTCCGTCCACCCCAGGGCGGCGGTCCACCCTCAGCTGGTCCAATGCCGCCCCCACCACCCCCGGGCGGTGCTCCGCCTCCAGGTATGCCACCCCACCAACCCCCTCCTGGGGGCTATTACGGTCACGATGGTACATCAATCCGTGATCCCCATGGTCCCCCACGCTCGGGACCACCAGTCTCCCCTTACGGTCAGCATCCAGGGGCACCCATAGTCCATGGACGGGAAGGGGAACCGATGCCTCCGCGCCACATGGGTAATTACCCGCCGCCACCGCCGGGTCAACCTCTTGGCCACCCACCACACTCGGCTGCCCCTGGCTACGGAGCAGGTGGTCACCCCAATTATCCGCCGCCTGGCAGTGTGGGTCCACATCCGGGTCACTACGCGTCAATACCCCCTAGTGGTCACCCTCAGGGCAGCGCGGGAATGCGTCCAATGCAGTCACCCACTACCGACTCCTTTTCTCCCCACCCACACGACCGCCGTCACCTTGTTCCCCCGCCTGCCGATGGACCACCTGGCCCTGGTCGTGGTTCGGCGGTGAACTCACCCCGTATGGCCTCCCATGCGCCAGGTGTCTCTGATTCACACTACGGGCAAGCCCTTCCTGCCCACTCTTCTCCTTATGTTGATCGGCGGGGTCCACCGCCGCCCCCTCCGGGCTACCGCGGGGAAGCTCCCCATCCTCATCATGGGGCAAACCCCGTGGGTGGTCCCCCTCACTCTTCACACCCACCTCCTCCCCATCACATGCACGGTGGTTACCCGGATGAGAATCCAGAAATGGCTCACCGTATGGGCCAACGGATGCACCATCAACCTCCGCATTCCTCGGCCATGCCCGAAGTTGGTGCACCGCCGGGTGGTGGTGGATATTACCCTCACGAAGATCCCCACCACAGAGGCTACTATGGTGGAAGTGGTGGTGGTCCTTCGTCGGGTCCTATGTACAGCGGACCTCCACGGTCGGCTCCCAACCGTATGCGTGAAGATGACTATAAAGGCATAGCGGAATCGTTGATTAGTATGGGTGAATCGCGTCATCCTCGGCAAAATCCATCACCTCATTCGGGTCCCCCACGACCAGGAGGTGGTAGCTATCATTAATCAAGTTTACCCACTTTCCCCCCACGCCCACTTATAACCCACTCCACTCACTGATATAAATTGCCAAGGGCCCGTCGTCTTTTCCCTTACTCTGCATTTTTTTTGTGAGGAACTTACGTTGATACAAAATCTACCACCATGCCTTCCTTTTAGCTATTGTCGCGTTTCCTCTTTGATTGACTGATGATTGCCTTTTTCTATAATGGGCTGGCAGTTTTCAGTAATGTGCATACGTTGCTTTTTACCTTTACTTCTTGTTTAGCTTTTCTAGTAACATAGGGAGAACTCGAACACATTCCCCATTTTTATTACGTATCCCGTACCCGCTTTTCGTAAGAGTTTCTTTGACCTCCTCCACTCTAACCCACTTTTTTTCTCTATGCTGTACCCTGTGTTCCTTCCGGTAAAAATGTTATTTTTTTTTCTCTAGTCCTTTATTAAATGTAACTTTTTTTTTCATGCTAATATTTAAGGGCATACTGCCCAAGGGATCATAGATGATGTTTGACTTGAATTTTCTACTAACCGCCATATTTTATAATTTTTCTCTATGCGAAGGTGTAATTTAGTTATGTGTTGTAATTTTTTTTTTTTTGGATTCAGTGAGTGCCGAGTTTCAAACTACATCCAGCGGGTTTAAACGGTTGACAATAGACCATACATTGTTTCCCGATCAAGTTGGCGGTATAGCCAGCTGTACTTGGGAACACAGCTTAGTAGTTGACTGGTATAAAAAGCTTTCCTTTAATCTGTTAGTTGAAGATCAGTACTTTACGTGGTGTGTTAACATAAGCTCTGTACTGTTATATTATCTGATTGTAGACCATAACCATATAATAGAGGTCAGCATCCATCTATTATTGTTATTCCTTACAATTACCAATTAAAGTTATCTACATAGGTGTTCTTTCAGTCACTACAATCACTAATTTGTGGTTGTCTATGATTATCACCTTAACATAAGTTACTATGTATTACCTCTGCTATTCCTTCATGAATATAATTTACTCCCAATAACACACCCAAATGGAATATCAGGTACCCAACCACTGAGTAATGGTTAGTTCAGACCAGGCCTCTCCATTCCACCTTCCACCTTCCAGACTCCAACTCACCATTATACTACCAATACCCTCTGCAAGACTTAAACATCTGGGTCCCTGGGTAAATATATAACATAAGTTATCATTAATATTCATCAATGAGAAAGTTATTTGACTCAGGGGTAAATACATCTTATTTTCTTCTTCCCCTTTCTTTTTACTGTTACCCCTTGTTAATAGGAACATACATGTCTTGGTTTTACCTTTCTATCTTTTGTTTTCATTGAGTTATCCTAATTTAAAAGTCATTTACCATGTCTCATTCACTCAAGTCACAACACCCCATTGTTGCAAATGCACCATTTCTCTGATTTTTTCAGTTTATTATCCTGCACATGGATTTTTTTGAGTTTTTTTTGCCCCATGGTTTTTCTCAGACTAAGCATGTGGTTTTTATGTTGTTTTACATTTTTTTTAACTCAAGTTCAATGCACTTATGACCAACCATTGATGTGGAATGGTTGGAGAAGTCTTTTTCTTTTCCTTAAGGAATTTTTTACATATCTCTTATTTAGTTGGTAGCCCTTTTAAAGAATAAATACAGTTTCAAAAGACTGGTTGTTCTAACATTCTTTAGAGGTGGTTTTACCAGACTGTATCCTTATATTTATGTGTGTGGTATGCCTACCCAGTTGATTTCAATGTGAATCTTTGAGTGGTTGATTCATGACCCAGGCATTTTGTGTTGATTGTATTTATTGTCTGTGCAATTCAGACAGCCAAAAAGTGTTTTTGTTCTACAAGTTGATAATAGCCATATGAATTGTATTCTGGTTGGCTGGATGAGCCTTTTTCTTTCCAGTTTCATATGCCTGGGTATTTCTAAGCATGCTCTTTGTGTAGATACTGTAACAGAATCAAGAAGGATTTCATAGGAATAATAGGTTTAATGAGTAAGCTAATGCCTTAATGTTGGTAGGTAATGCATATGGGTGATTTTTTTTTCAACTATATAGTGAAAAATCCACCAGCACTGAATGGAGCACTCATGAAATACTCTTGGTAAAATTTGTAGCTAGTACATTTTTGCTCAAAATCTCTACATAGGCCCAAAAAAAATCACCCATATTATGAAATTTATCCTTAGGAGGGGGTGCCCATTGCTGTGTGAACAAAAATAAGAACACAAGAAGGAAATAATTGAGACTTAAATTTATTCAGACAACTCTGTGTTGAACAACAAGAGGCTCAGAAAGAAAAGCTGGTGTTGATAATAAAAAATAAGGTGGGATGAGGGCCTCCTTTTATATTATCAAAGGAAGTGGAACCTCAACAGAAAAAAAGGGAGAGGATTTAGTTAGGTATTAGGAAAAATACCTTGCCAAGAAATGCCATGAAATGGGCTGATTTGGCAATAGAAAAAAAGGAAATATAATTGGTTGAAAGGAAGGGAAGAGGAGGCAATAAAAGATAACAATAAGAATAAAAGAAATTCAC
Organism: Dispira simplex; assembly: GCA_027478255.1. Classification (NCBI taxonomy): domain Eukaryota; kingdom Fungi; phylum Kickxellomycota; class Dimargaritomycetes; order Dimargaritales; family Dimargaritaceae; genus Dispira; species Dispira simplex. The sequence goes on along the minus strand of JAOPJG010000056.1, from coordinate 32,903 downwards.
ATTAGGTCCAGTAACATGTACAGAATGTACTACCTTGTGAAAGGAAACTTCCAAATAGAAGGAAAAAGGGACACAACTAATGAGGAAACACATGGGAACCCACATGATGAACTGTGTGAATTGTGTTTCATGAAAGGAGAAAGGAGAAAAGGAAAATGTTCAATATTGAACATTATGTACTCTCTGTTTATCAGTTAGTTACTGAACATTGAAGGACAAGAGGTTTTTTTATTTCTCTCCTATTCTTTTTTTAAATTATGTGTTTATAGTGATACTTCAAAAATTAGGACCCAGTTTCAAAAGATGGGCTACTTGAAAAAAAATTGTTGTGGTAAAATCACAATAATAATGAATTTTTTTTACATGGTGTAGTCATTCATGATAACCCCTGATCACCCCTATAAAAAAATGTAATTCCTGAGGGAAAAAAAACCCCCATCCCAACTAAGGAATAACAAACTCAAGCTTTTATTGGTTAGGTCTCACATGATAAATTGTCCTTTGCTCATTATGTGAGGTGATTGGTTGGTTAATCCTTGTGTGGAAAAAAAATGAGGGAGGTGAGAAGAAAGGCTGCACCAATGTTTCACATGATGAAGGTGCAGCTCATAGGATGGATGCAGCCAATGATTTACATTACTTCCCCATGTTCATGACTCACAGTATTGCTGACTAATCCAAAAGCCACTGATTTGATTGGCAAAAAAAATACACAATACTATTGGTGGATATTACTGACAAAAAAATTTTATATAGTTTCATTTATCATAAATAAACAAGGTGATTTATTGTAGTACAGCATCATAGAAAGTACTGGTAGAAAAAAAAATTTTTTTTTAAAAAAAAACTGAAAGGTTGCCTTTTATATCTAATGGACAGTAGTATTTTTTGGTAGAATTAAAAATTCTACCAAAAAATAACATAGTACTGACTGCAGGTATGTGGATGCACCCACATTGCTTACTAATTAGATGCATGTAAAATATTGTATTATTTTAAATAATCAATGTAGCATTGGCTTAAGCTTACAGCTGGACTATGAAGCATGCTATCCCTCCTTCATTTTCAATATCTTCACCACCACTACAATAAATTGAAGAGTGTACTGAGGAGTATTCCACCAAGTGAATGATGTGGTCATCACAACCCAAATATGGGTGATGTAAATCCCACCCATCTTCTTTATTGTTTTGGATTTTTTTTTCAACAATTGAATTTTGAATGCTGGATTTAAAAAACTGCATTGGTTTAATTCTGATACTCAATATTCATCTGTGAAGTGGGAACTTCTATCTGCACTTTAAATTTTTAATTTTTTTTCCTTGTTTTCTTTTCTTTTTTAGTTTTTATATTTACATATCTGTATGTTTTTTTAAGTATATGACCATATATCTAGTTTTTTTATTTTACTTTACTGTATGATAGAGTTCTACCAATTTTTCCAAGCACTCTGATAGTTTGCCCTTGACTATTACTGACGGACTACGCCATCACCTTTGCATTGGTCATTACGTCACACCTACTTGCCCACTTTCCTTCACATTGAACCTGCGCATTCGCTAATACGACTCGTCTGGTTGACCACTTTGCGACACCACCAGTCTTATCCAAATTGGCATTACGTTGGGAGTGCTGATGCGTTTCCCGACTGTCACACTTACTGTTACCATTGTATATTGTCTCCATAGGCCATGGTTCACGACTCCGATGTCGAGTACGAAATAGAGAGTATTCTGGGCCAGAAGGAACGGCCAGACGGTACTTATTACCTCGTCAAGTGGGCGAATTACCCATTATCCGAGTGTACATGGGAACAAAGCCAAAATATTGCAACATGTCCGTCGGCCATTCAAAAATTTAAACAGGCATACCGACAAGAGAACGCCCTAGACTCGTCTTCTTCGCTGATCCCACATGCCCATCCAGGTGCTACTGCGACCCAGCGACCATTGTTGTTACTGTTACGTCAGGCCAGGGAATTTTTCGGCATTGCAAACGAACACGTTTATCAGCCTCCACCGACTACGTTGCTGTATCAACCCGTGGATGCTCCGACCAGTAACCTGGCTCCTAATCACCAGACGTCCCACGGAGCAGAGTCGGTTGGCCGAACGGCCTTGGAACAACAGGAGGCCCAAACCAGAGAGCGTTTCACCAAAGCCAACGTTATTGCTATCTTGGAAAGGAGTATTGATCGATTTGGTCAGGTGCGTATCCAAGTGGAATGGAGCGACGGATCGGTTACATGGGAACCTCTGGCCAACGTCGCCTACTTTTACCCTCTTTTTGAGGCATACGAGCACCGAAGGTTTATGGAAGAGGCCCAGACCCAGAGAAGGGCCTCAAGTGCACGTCGATCTTTACCTCTTAGCAATGAAACGCAGGTGGCAAGCCAACGACGATCCCGATCCGGATCCCTGGCTCCCCACACTTTGACGTCCATAGGTAGTCAGTCCGCTACGTCACCCACACCAGCTGTAACCATAGTATCGCCAGATAACCATGCGTCCATTCCGAGTATTCCGCTTTCTGCAGCTGAAGCGAAACCGGTGGTCACACAGTCTATTGTGACGTCTTCGCCGCCCGTCGTGGTAGAAAACCCAGTAGCTAGTGAGTCCTCGGCGGTGCCCATGACACCCATCATCATTGGCCCAGGTGATCGTTCGTCCCTGTTCAATTCGACAGTAAGGGAGAAATTGATTACATCGGATCGTATTATGGAGATTGACACGTCCTCTTCCGTCAACTCCCCCGTGGTAACCGTCGAGTTTCCTTCACCTTCTGGTACTTCTTCACCTCCCGCGCTGCCTCTGGCTCCTGCTGAGCCTACGCCGGTACCAACTTCCGAGATACCGCCTGTTGCCTCGATGATGGTTGAGCCTTCTGGCTCCTCAATGATGATGGAGACGGATACTATAGAACCAGAACCTACGTATTCACCACATCCTCACCGACAGCCGTCACCCCCAACTCCCCCAGAAACAAAAATAGCAGAATCGCCTTTATCTGTTCATCTTACATCATCCTCGCCATTGAACGTTGAAAGTGAACAAGAGGAATTTCCAGCTCCGGGACCGGAACCAGTATCGAGAACCCCGTCAAATGCCCTTTCTCGAAGTTTAGCGGAAGAGTTACCCCAGGTAACGTTCCTAAATCCGGTGGTGCTGGTGCCTGGTAAAACCACGGTCCCATCCATGGTGTACCAAGGGGGTTCATTGCTGATCAACCCGTGCCTTGAGATTCCTCCCTGGAAAACCACGTACGATTATCGTACCCGCTACCCGGGTTATTTTTGTACCAGCGTGCCACCGGAACTCCAAAGTCCCTCCTCCCGGAAACGTGGTCGGTATGACGTCGACCTCAGTGCGTTCGATGCCGAGAGTTCATCGTACTCAGACGGGTCCGGATCGACTTCCGAATCAGATCTAAGTATGGAGAGTGAGTCGGAATTCGATGATGACAATAGGAACGATTCCTTCTCATCCCGCAAGGTTCAGTTACGCCGACTTCAACAACGGAAACCTGCCAATTACTATAAATCGAGCCATCGTATCACGTCCGCCCATGGTTATAAACGGCGTCGAGTTCGTACTACTGAAAATTCGATCCAGAATGATTCCTCGTCGAATGAGGAAGACGCCCTCGGTGTTGAGGAAAGTGATGAGTCAACGTTAGGAAAACCAGGTCCAAGGAAACCCGCCTGGCCTTCTTTCCAGACTGTCCCGTGGAGTCAGTTTAGTGCCCAACAACAGGAAGCTTTCATCCAGCGTTACTCCTTAAAAAGATACTGCACGGTGTGCATCGATCACCAAGGTCAAGAGGAGGAAAGCGCTCTACTATCCAAGAAGAAAACCCCCGAAACCGAGCGTGAAAAAGAGCGCACCGTTCCCAAAAATTTTCTCGTGTGTCACCAATGCATGGCCCCTTACCACGTCTCTTGTCTAGAGAGCCTGGTCAACGGTCCTTTATTGGCATCAGGAGGAAAACCAGAGTCGGAGTTCCCCTGGTTTAAATTGCAAAAATTCCTCCTCTTCCGCATGAAGAAGAGCACCACCATTATTCCCGAAAGTTCCTATTTGCCACTGCACGTGGGTACCTGGAAGTGCTTTTGTTGTGACGCCCAGATGGATAAAGTCCAGAAACTGCTAATGGATACCGAGGACACAGGATTAACGATGAGTACCAAACGGGACGAACATGGCTGCGCAGTGTTGATCCACCGGAAACCAGCGGAAACTAAGCCCACTTTGTCGAAGGAGACAACCACCGAGGGAGATCAGGATGGCCCAATCCGTAAACCCTTCCCAGGCCGTTGGTACTTGGCTCAGTTCAAGGAGAAATCACACTGGAATGACCTGTGGCTCCCCTTTGGGTGGTTGATCCACGTTTACCCGCAGAAAGTGCGAGGTTTTGCTCGACGGAAAGTCCCGTCCGTTGGCTGTGTTGAAACGGTATGGTATAAGCTGTTTGACTCGCTATTAGTGGAGAATTCCCAGAGTGGTGGATCCTACACCCAACAGGGCTTTTACATCGGGAACAACACCGAGAAGAATGTTCCCGCCAAACCCATTGACCTATTGCGACACCACACGGCCTATTGCTGTGTATGGCACGCGCTTTTACAACGATGTATTCTCTCCGTGACCCACCGTGTCGCTACGCCCCAGTTATGTAAGGAGAAATCACTCAATGAAACGTATCCGGTTTTGAAATGCCTTAGTGTGGTAAATCCTCTGATCTACGTGGCCACGAATGGTTCCCTTAGCCATTGTTTCGCCGGTAATTCGTTGAAGCCCACGAATTTTATCATTGATCGTATCTTGGAAGTGGAATTCACCGCCGACAAAGTACTGATTCCGGATGCCCTGGAACGGGGCCGATTGGCTTGTCTATCCCAGGTCCACATCAAATGGGAAGGTTTGGGTTACGACGAAACTACTTGGGAACAGCCCCCTGGTCGTCATCACCCGGGTTACCCGGAATTCGTCCGGGCCCTCGAGGCATATGAGAAGCGTCACTCGCAGTTATCTCCGTTGTCTGAGCATTATATTCCGTCGCTGTACGCCATGCCCGTCCGGCAGCGGTTGAAGCACCGGATCACCAAATTCCAGGAAGAGACGGCCCAGCCTCAATTCATCACCCATGGTCAGCTGTTTCCCTACCAATTGGAAGGACTAAACTGGCTCTGTTACCAATGGTCCCAGCATCGGTCCTGTATTTTGGCCGACGAAATGGGTCTGGGAAAAACTATCCAGATCGTTTGCATGCTCAATTCTATATTCCACCGCCCGGTCACCGATACGAACGCCCGTGTTTACCCATTTTTGATCGTGGTACCCAAGTCGTTGCTTAACAATTGGGTTCGAGAATTCCGCACGTGGGCACCAAATCTTGTGGTGGTCCCCTATTACGGCAATAGCGAAGGACTGCGTGTTATCCGTAACTTGGAACTCCACACCAAGGACAGGGCTGGTCATCAACGATTGAATTTCCACGTCCTCGTAACCACTTACCAGACGGTTGTGTCGGAAACCACCCGGCTTAAAAATATGGTACCCATCTGGCCGTGCATGATCATCGACGAGGGCCATTGTCTGAAAAACGACTCTTCCCAGGTTTTTACTCACCTCAAACGCTTAGATGTGGAACAATCGGTGATCCTTACCGGGACCCCGCTGCAGAATAACGTACGTGAACTTTTCAACCTGATGAGCTTTGTGGACGAGGAACGGTTCGGCAACGTGGAAGCATTGGAGGCCCAGTACCGTGACTTGACTGCCGACCAGGTACCGGAGCTGCACGAAATGCTTCAACCGTATTTCCTGCGGCGAACCAAGGCCGAAGTACTGTCCAAGTTGGTCCCGGGGAAAAACGAGGTCATTGTGCCCTTGTCTATGACCCCTTTGCAACAGGAACTGTACCGGGCTACTTTGGGTCGTAACCACCGGTTACTCAGTAGCATTACCAAACAAATTGCCCAACACGCCCAGTCCAAAAAGTCTCTCAGCACCAGCTCGGCCTCTTCGGCCCAGGCCAGTTTGTCCAATATCCTGATGCGCCTGAGACAAATTTTGGACCATCCTTATATTCTACCGGGGGTGGAGCCGATGAGTGACGACCCTCAGGTGATACATCAGCGACTTATTGATTCCAGTGCCAAGCTCAAACTGCTGCACACCATGCTACCAGTATTACGTGAACGTGGCCACCGGATTCTCATTTTTTCCCAAATGACCCGGATGCTGGATATCTTGGAAGACTTTTTAATGGGGGAAGCAATCCGTTATTTGCGACTGGACGGCAACAGTGCCTCGGATGAACGGCAACGTATGGTAGACCTGTTCAACGCCCCCGATTCTCCGTACTGGGTGTTTATGTTAACCACCCGCGCGGGAGGCGTAGGCCTCAACCTGACCGCGGCCGACGTGGTGATTCTCTACGACGTGGATTTTAACCCGCATGCTGACCAACAGGCCGTTAGTCGGGCCCACCGTATTGGACAAACCAAAGATGTCATGGCCTTCAAGTTTGTCACCCGTAATTCCGCTGAGGAGCGCATTGTCCAGCTTGGGGCCAAGAAGATGGCTCTGGATCATGTGATTATCGAACGCATGGACCAAAAGGGGTTGGATGCGACGGATTTGGAAAGCATTTTGCAACACGGAGCCCGTGCTCTGTTTGAAGACGAGTTGGCGGAATCGGGAGAGACCTCCCAGGGTCAGACGAGAAATGCCAAGGAAGGTACCCCGGAATCCGCCGGCGGTGACAAGAAAGCATCCACCAAACTGTCCAAGTCGAGCATCACCTATTCGGTTCGAGATGTATGTAGCCTTTTGGACAAAACCGCTGAGGAAATGCGGATCAGTCGGGAGAAGCAGGTTGATGCGCCCCAAAAAGTTAACGCTTTTGCGTTTTCCAAAGTGTGGATGCAGGACAACTCAGAACCAACCAGTCCCAGTGCCCAAACCAGCGAGATTGATGGCGGCAACCTGGACAAGGCCAAACCAGGGCACCTTACTGAACTGAGCGAAGCAACTGAGGAAGACATCAACGGGAATGACTCGGCTTCCAAAGTAGACGGAGAGTTTTGGGATAAAGTACTCAAAAGCTGGCACGATACGGGGGCACAAGAAAAAAGTGAAGAAGAAAAGCATGAACTGGGCCGTGGTCGGCGCGTGGTTAAGCGGATCGATTACAAAGAAGCAGGGAGCCAGTACGTTCGAGGTGATGAACCCAACGAGGACTCCAATGCCAAACGCGGGCCCAACAGCAAGGCGGGACGGATGGAATCGGGTGAACAAGACAAGGAATTTATACCGCCTGACCAGCCGTCAAGTGATGAAGAAGAAGTAGGACAGGGTATGAAGGAATTGCCCACTCGACAAGAGCCCGGATCTACAACTCAACAACCACTGCAATCTGACCCTGGACCACTACCCGGACCTCCGTGGCACCCAGCGATGATTCCTGGTCCTCGACCACCTGGCCCAATGTATTCGGCGCCGTCGTTGGCTCACACGCTCTACCACAATGTCAATACTTTCCGCCCAACCCCAGGTGTAGGGGTAACTAACCAGCCTCATCACCCAGTGCCACCTATTCACTCTGCACCAGGTTCCACTCCAACGATTACGTCGGCCATGGTGGTTCATAGAGAGGGAACCATTCAGGCTTCGATGCCGCACTCTACGTCCACGAAGACCAAGGGTACCCCTCAACCATCGGCTCCGAGTTCCGGGGGCCATTCAGTGGGGGGAAATTTCTTTGAATCTCTGGCTCAAACTACTATGCGACCCGAGGATGTTCGTGAACCCCCTGATTACTTCAACTTCCGTCAGTCAGCCATGGAGCATATCAGTAAGCACCCCTTTGTGCAGTCCTACATCCCTTGTCCTGTCTGTAAACTATCCCACCGCCTGGCGTGCACTCTGATTTACCGTCGCAAGTTTCAAGACTACATTTGGGAAAAGGTCATTAATAACTCTCAGGCCATGCAAAATAGCCAGTTTACGATATTCTGTAACTGGTACCGAGTGCAGTACGGGCTTCATTTGACCTATATTTATACTCTACGACAAAGTAATCCCTATCCCACCACGACGGTGACCTCATCTGTGAGTCCTCTGCCTTCGCAACCGACAATGTACCGTCACCACGGATCCACGAACAACGGGCCATCTGGTCTCCGAGCTTGGACAGTCTATCCTCCCAATGCCGTACCTCAACCCACGACGACCGCGACTTCCCCTGTGCCGCCGGGTGTTTCAAACACCACATCAAGGTTACCGCCTACTGGCTTCTTCTCAACGGTACCTCCGGTCGCTGGGCTTCAAAATACTGCAGCCCGATCGCCGACGGTGCCCCAGCAATCTCCCCATTCACCAACTGTGCAGGGGCACGTTGGCGAGAACTGGGGGTCCTTCCAATCCGCCCCACCGTCGTCGTCTTCCGCCTACTACCCCGTACAGGGTCAATCGGTACGCGATGGCCAGTCGGCGACAACGACCCACGGGTGGAATGTTCCACCGGCACCTGTTAATACGTACGAGCAGTTTTTTAACTATGGTATTGGGGCGGTACCCGTCAACTATTCCCCAGTCACCAATGCAGCTTATGCACAAGTGCCACGAAATCAGCACCAGCCTGCGAACCCTCCACGTCCGGCAGCGGCTCCCTCCCCAGCTTATATTCAGCGTCCACCACAGTGGGAAACTCATAAGTCGGTGTCCACCACCCCGGTATCGGCAATGTCACGTAATCCAACAGTTCAACCGATCAAATTTCAAAGTCAGCCGGTTCCTGGGGCAGCGATAACACCTCCGGTGGCTCCTCAGCAGATAAGACCAACCTCCACACAACGACCGCCGCCACCACCACCCGCCAATTCGCAAACCGCCAGCTTGGTCAGTATATTAGCAAATCAACATCGACTTGAGGACAATATCTGTGCTCTTTGTGGTCAACTGTTTCCTGAGGGGTCTACTGAAGCAACAGGTCGTCACTTGCCTCGTAAATGTCCGTTGCGTAACAATGTAGCACAGTTGGAACAGCGGGTCAAGGCCCTGGAGGAGGACACCGGCCTTCCCTATTTGGCGAAATCGAACCTGTTGGCCACGGCCAATATTTATCTAACAGAAGCCCGGTTGAACGAGGAGTATCAGAAATCATAGTTCGATTATTGCCATTTAATTAGTACATTTTTTTTCTCCATAGTGTCATTTACACTGGAGATGTCTTATGATATTTTATTATTAGTGTTGTTATTTTTTCTTATTATATTCGTTTATATTTCTGTTTTTTTTTACTTTCATATGTGTGCATTCGTAATATGTCCTTCCGCTCTTTCCCCTTACTGCATTTGATATCTGTATGTTGTTGACGTCACATTGCAATAAAAGTTGAACACATCATATTCTTTGGCGTTTGGCAATAGTATGCAGGATTTGTTACTGTGACCAGCACTTTGATCTGCTCGGTTTCATGCTGATGCTCTTGTTACTGAGGTAATTAATGTAATTGATTAAGCCAGTCGGGGTTTGATACTTTTTTTTTCTAGTTTCAAATTTACGCTATTCTAATACTAATATTCTAAAGTCGACTCCACAATTGTAACAATAGAAACAAGGATAATCGTGTTCAGCCGTATAAGTTATTATCCTCACATTTCCCTCGGCTTCTTTCCATCGTTAAACGTAGCTATGACCGATACTCCATTTCCGGTGAAGTTTCGCCAAGCCCAGATTAGTGTCCAAGGACACTCCACTGAAATAATAACCATGGGCTTCAGCAACCGGTTGGTGGTATTGGTAACGCAATTGGGTAATTTGGGAACTTTGGTAAGTGTATATACAATCTGTTTGTTGCTGGCACGCATGAGGTGATAGTTCGAGATCGGGGAGGGGGATTGAACTGGACAAACACTTTCTCCCCTCCCTCTCGACCGAAGCTACCCGGTCGGATAAAATATCCCTCCCGCCCCACCTCAATTGCAGTAAAACGCCAAGTCAATAAAGTACGGGGAGGTCGGGTGCATTAGATACGACCAGGAGTTATTAACCATTGTGACAACTAATCCGTCGGAATTGGCCTGGATAACCTGCTCTTAGCTGAGTGCCTCTTTCGATTCGAGCACTTCGTCGTATCCATTACCATTGATCGGCGAAACTGGCGATATTACGGACACGACACCCCCCAATTCATTATTTTACGTGCTCGGACGCCCAAACGATACAGTCCTAAATATGATTTACCAACAATTGGCTTCTCATATTTTAGGTACGATACACCAAAGTAATCCCAACGACCGACGTCCGCTACTGCTTGGCATATCCCTAAAGGACAGTAAGCACTTGGCCAATGCAGAATCGGGAGAGAAACACCTTGTTCGTGCTACATTGGACGACTTGGCGGCCGCAGTCCAGGCCAATCAGGTCTGGTGAAACTCTGAATAAAAAAGGGGGTGTACGCTGGAGGCTAGTGATTTGGTGCCATTCTTTGCTATTAACTTTTGGAAGAAAGGGAAGTGAGTTGGTGGAAAACAACATGGAAGCAATTATAGCAAACGTATAATCACCTACCAACAAAGGCCAAACGCCATAGTTGTTGGAGGGGGGGAATAAAAGTCATATAAAGAGGTAGAGCTGATTTATCAATGAACAAGCCGGACAAACGTAAAGTATTATTTGGGTTGGAATTGGGGTTGGGTAACCAGAAAATGCCCATTGTTGGCTGGTTTACCTATCCAATACTTATTATTAGATGTGAGCATGAGTTTTTCCGCTTTTTTTCCTCCTGACTAGAGGAAGGGGAGGTCCCTCCACTGTGTTTTCCGCTGTCGGACAAGAGTACGTCGCAAAAGGAAACAAAGGGTGGCGTTGTAAGGCTACACAGACGATAAGATAAGGATGGAATGGTTGATTCCTGGTGCTGCATGTGGGCCATCTGGCTGCAAGTGGTTGTCCATTAGTCTGACGCCCTGTGGTAAAAATGCCGAAAATGTCTTTTTTTTTGTGGATGGATAAAATACAAAGCTACAGTGGATACCCTGAACCTTTAATGATTTTCATTTGAAGTGGTACTTGAGAAGGAATAAAAAGATAAAGGAGGGTGGAGATATATTTTGGAGATCTTGGAGTTAAAAAAGAAGCCATAATTATTGATATAGCGTGTAGTTAAAAGAGGGGGGGGAGGTGATATCAAGAGATCTAATTATGACTACTAATTGACATTTTCGCTCATGCGTTGTTAAGCACAAAGGGATGCCCTAGAAAAATGTAGTGACCCACCAGCTGACGGTCGGCGGCGTAGTCAAGTGAACCCTCACAGTGTAACTCCGCGCCTATTCATAACGTTTGGCATGGGACCATTTAGCTGAATGGTTGGACCAGGTCACTTCAACGGTTTATTATTCATTCTGTTCAGTTTATGAGTTATTGTGAATCCTTGGCAAGAACAATTACTATCGCTGACAAACCCTCCCCAAACTGTTATTTCCCAAAAAAGCAGTTTATATTGAGCACCTTGTTGAAAACAGGTGACCAAAAGGTGGCTGAAACTCCCAAGTTGGAAGACCATGCAAGGGTGTGGTTCATTCACCGGTATAACGAAATCCTAGAAAATTTCAACCCCAATCTCCTCCAGCCCATTGTTTTTATAATCCTGTTTTTTTGGGTAGTGGTGGTGGTGTGTAAGTGTTTGGGAGGGCGTTGGTATTTTTCACCCCTTTTATAAAACTTAAAGTTGTATCCGGAAACAATACTAAATAGTTAACAATGAGGGTATGTATAGAGTGACGGTCGATCATGTGCTAATTGGGAGTGCTTTTCTTTGACCACCACAGCCCCCCTTGACGTTCTAATTAATTAATCGTCCAGGCCGGGTTTCCAATTCACAATTACTGTGTGCTCCAGGGTCGAAAAGCCAGGGCCATTGATTTATTTTACTGTTAGCCCAGCGTGTCTGGCAAGTGGCTCAACCATTAAAAAGGGTATTTTACCTTTTATGTCGTTTTCTTTAAAAAAAAAGCCCAATCCGAATAAGCGGTGATACCGGCAGCAAAAGGAATAAACGAAGTAACGTTACTGATTTTCTTCTTCACGAATTTAACAATTAAGTGCAGGGATTGGCGAGGAACGTATACAACTTGTGAGCATAAGATGGGGTAGACAGGGTTTTTGAATATTCATAACGTCCGCCCAAAGTTCCATGGTTTAATTAATTACGTTGGTTACTGATCGGAATCCCAGTGTGGATACGAAGAGATATTTTCGACTAGAATGTAATCCTATATGCTTAGTGTTAATATTTGGCTGTTATCCGTCTCTAGACACAGTCTATGTCACGTGAGTAGCTACTGCTTACGTCACCCACTGGTATATAGTTCGCACACTGAGTGCTCACTCTCGGATTCACTCTCTCACTTACTCTCTTCCATATTAGGTTATTTTCATAGTACTTACAGTGTTTATATGTCTAACGACATTAGTATTAGTTCAATCTTAGTTTATTAAAAAGCAGTTAGTTTATCCAATTCCTAACACTTAGTTTATTGGTTAGATAACTTGTTTAAAATGCGGTTTTACAATGTGTATATTGGAGACAGAAAAAATGTGGAGTAGATGTGAAAGACATGAGGACAGAGAAAAAATATGGATTTAGAAGTACATTTATCGTTAACGCGGAAGTACATTTGGCATTATATTCAACACCACTTAAGGTGTCATAAAAGGCGGTGCACCAGTCGAAGAATGAGGCATAAAGTGAAACGGCATAGAAATTGTATTTAGAGAGCAGCCATTCAATTGAGATATGTGACATCGTACCGGTCAATGTCGGCGAGTATCGGTCCGAGGTTCATTACGAGGACAACGCTATAATGGAAATATTGCCGTCGGCTACATCACAAGAGTGTGAAAGGAGTACGGGAGGTGTAAGTAAATAGTTATCACCGGGAAATAAATTAGTAGGACATCAAACACAAGTTGCGAAAGAATTTCTTTATCCGGTCGCCCAACGTGCGTCGTTGTCGGTAGTACGGCACATTGTAGCCCTTGGACACGATCACAGTGGGGTGGCTGTACGACGACTGGTGGTAGCGGTAGGCCTCGTTTTTCTTCAGACGTTGAATACAACCGTCACAGGCGCTGTTCCGTTTATGACAGTTGTCACGGCAGACACGGTAAAGCATACAGGTTCCGAAGCAGTCGACGCAGCACATGGTTACCGGGTGTAATAAATGTCAGCTGGTCAAGGAAAAGTAAAGTATTTGATAATGTCCACCACGAAGGTTGTATAGAAGGTAGCATGAAAGAAAATGACGACAGTACTACCATATAAAAGGAAGGCACGGAGAGTAGTGTCAGGATAAAAAAACAATGGTCAAGATAGAGCTCAGGGAAGGATTTTCCAAACTACGAACAGCTTGACTAATACGATGATAGGTTGGATAAAAAGAGTGGTAAAAGAACGAAATGCAGTATCCGGCCGTCGTAGGTAAAGATTTGGGTTTGTCTGGTATAAAATAATAAGTAAAAGAAAATAATCCACTAGAGAGTATGTAAAAGAACAAAAGTAGGCCGAAAAAGTGCTTCAACGAAGCTAATATAAATGCTAGTTGGAAATAATGGAAACGAATATTGCTGAGGGAAAGGAAAAGACGGGGAGGGAGCAATAAGCAGAAAATCTTATTTCGAGCTAATAGTTACAGTTGACCAAGAAATAAGTAATGAAATGAATGAATGGTATATTTCAGAGAAAACTTGACATGTATAGGACAGAGGTAAAATCGAATACTGATATTACCAAGTGAACTCGGAGGGGACCCGTGAGTTTATATATTCTTTTTGGATGGGCAGCAGAGATGGCAAAAACCATTATTCAGCGTGTCTGTAGTAAGCAAAAACAAAAAAGAAAGGGACAAGGACAAAGGCGGTCCTTAGCAGTCAAAATTCCATAAAGGCCAGAAGCCGAACACCCTAATTTTTTCTTCTTCCACCCCATACTTTTTACCATTCTTATCCGTGGTAGGACCCATTATATTCCCTTTAAGGCCCTTTTAGCCAATCGTAATCTCAATGGGTCAGGTCTGGGTGAGGCAAGTGGCAAAGGCTTCCTTCACTTTTACGAATTTAGATGTGAGGGATTTCTAACTTGGAACTTCACTTTGCACGGCTGTCGTGAAGGATAGCGTCTTTGTTGAAAAATTAAAAAAAAGCGGAAGAATATACCACTTTCGTCCAGATATAACATTGTTCTTCCCACCTTTTACCATTACACTTTGGATTGTCTATGTGACCTCTTTCTCCCCACAGCACTCCTAAAGTGGCCAGTAACTGCGGCAGTTCACTTCATTCATACCCTTTTTTTCGGTATCACATAATTTAAGGTGCTGGATCTTCACATGTGTGGAAAAGAAATGGTGTAAGTAGCCAGGGTGTGGAGTATAGACAGATATTGGTGCTACGCTGATGCACAGCTGATGATTTTCTCGGTCGCCTGCAGTATGTGGGAAGGAAGCCACACAGTGGCTGACAAATGTGTCTACTATTGTGAGATATTGGATCCTTGCTTCATGATGCAACGCTTCACTGCCCCCAAAAAAATCAACTCCAGGCTACAAGCAAAAGCTGGAAACCTGCCTTGTCGACAAGTTTTGATCAGTTTCCAACTTGTTGAAATTGATCATTCTGGAGTTGTTGGTGCACCAAATGTCAATCAGCTCCCACGCAGCTACCAACTCCTTTATATTTACAACCGCAGTTAAAAGAACCACAGTTGTCCTTAACTAGGGGTTATTCCGGGAAGTAAACCAGGCTTGGCGTTGATTAGAACACGCACTTTGTACCGCGCTTGGATTTGTCCGCCCCCTCCGCCGCTTTGCCTTGTTCTTAATCTGAACTGGCCCTCCTTCATCGATTAACAATGGTGAACCAATTCGCTGTAAAGGGGACAACTCGCCCATTATTCCAAACTTGTTTATTTTTTTTTACCAGTTGGCATCTTCATCCTGGGTTAAATCCAAACCGGCGGATACACCCAAAAGTTACCAAAACGCAGGTGTTCTCGCATTGGCTCAAGGTAGATAGAGTTTATGATTTTCGTATGTAATATACGTGTTAGATGCAAAACAATCGACATCTTGATGCATGTAGTACCATGTCGTGTTAGTCGTTTACCACCGAATTATCACAAGACCTTTCAGGACTAACAATACGGTATTCGTTAAATGTAAACGTGTATTCAAATTTAGCACGCTGTTTACCGGCCAAGGGCATCGAGTGGGGTCAATGGAGCCATGCCTATGGATACATATTCAAAATAGTACAAAAAACCGAGCAATGGAACTGCCATTAAAGTCAAGAAACTCCCTCCCCCCTTTCAAGGTGGAAAATCCCAACGTCTCTTTAGAACCCGAATAACTACGCTGGGTCACCTGCAATTGTACGTCAACGGCTAGAAAAGAGTAAAGACTCGAGTAACGAACACAAAAAACCTACGCCAATCTATTTTGTTCTCCATCACACTGGCTTTTAACAAGACAAAGGGTATCATATGTCCCCGTTATGACGCAGAAATTAGGTTATCATATACACTGGTCTTGACATCACCAATGTATTTTCCATATGTACCTTCTATGAATCAGGATGCCTTATCGGCGACATTCGGATGCTGTATCATCCTTTCATCCATCACACTAGTTCATATGATTCAGACCTGACGATCCCTGACCTGGTCTATACCTCTCCCTTACAATGGAACTAGCTGCCTAACATTAACCCTAAAATACACCACCCCAACTGGGTCATGCATCCCGCTCATTCTCAAAGTGCTGGCACCACAGGGAAGGAGGAAAGGGGATGTGAACCCCACGCTAGCTGAGAACAGGCTGATAACGAGTCGCTAAGGTATGGAAGAACCGTATGGGTAATTTTTTTTCCAACCCTATAGTGATTTGAAGCGAAGTTGCACTATTTATAACTTAATCAGTATAATTTTATAAGGGATACGTTTAATACTAGCAGAATATTATGATATAGGATTGAAAAAAAAATTATTTACAAATCTACATGCAATGCCTGCAGTTTACTGCCATCCTCGCAAAGTGGAAACATCAAAAATTCAAATGACTTGCATGGTCCATTTACCTTGATTTCGTCTGACCAACAAAAAAGAAACACACTTGCCTTTTTTTGTCCAACACCTTACCATTTATGGACACACGTTGGATAGTGCTGTTATTGACCTGCATTCGTGTACAGCATACTGGTCAGTGAGCTGTGCGTCAGGGTGTTGCGCTCTCCCCTAACCCCGGATTTACTCTAATTTTTTTTTCGTGTTTTCTAGTTATCACTATTTTTTAGGGCTAAAATTTTTCTGTATGCAAAAAAAAAATTGGAGAAAGAGAGGGGGGTCGAATCTGCTAAGATCACAATAGTTCAGTCAATTTATTACTTGTAACTGGTGTGGAAAATTAGGGTATATTCGAATAGCAAAGGATCCGGTGATCATTCATTTTTTTTTTAAAAAAAAAAAAAGGAAAAACTAGACAGAAGTGACTCCAAATAATTAGATGTTTACCAATCGTACATTCTACGCAGAAAACCATTGAGGAAAACAACGACGTGTACACAATGAAGCGTGTGACAGCCGTCACTAATAGGAAATTGAAGAGGAGATCAGTGCTGATTTTGGTGAAATTTTATAGTAGCGGAAAACACGCCAGAGCAAAACCGAGTTACCCAAAAAAGTAGCCAGGGAAAACGCCAGCAACACTTGGAAGAATAGCTGAGTAGTGGATCGATACACGATACCCAGAACCCGAGCGGAATGGTAGGTTGATGGTAGATGGGTGTCTGTTGCCGTGGTATCTGACTGGCCATCAGTCCATAGAGTGTCCACGGCGAAATAGGAACTGAATCCATTAGATTGACCAAGGAGCTGGTGAACTGATTCTCTACATTGTTGAATCAAGAACGATTGGAACCATAAACCCGTCCAACCACCCAAACTGAGCACCACCAACAGTAAACGAGTGGCGGGAATGGAACATGAACTATCACTATTACGCCTCTGTCCTAGTGTGAAGAATGTAGGTAATGCCACGCCTAGCCCTAGACCGCTGAGTGTGATACTCGACCAGGTAAGTGATTGGGAAGCCGAACCGATATCGGTAAAGGCCAAAATACTTGTGGCAGCTACCAAACATGTTACAGCCACGGTAAGAACTATGGACATAGTCCGTATACCCCAGGTTACGCTTGCCACTACCGCGCCCCATCCAAGAACTCCGGCGGTGACCCATAACGGCAAGATGAACGCCAGAGATAGTTTCCAGGAACTGACTGCCACAAAGATAAGGTAATGGTGCCAGTGGGCTACGATCGCGAACAAGAGCGTACTTGAGGTAAAAACTCCCAGTACATAGACCACCAACGTCCACTGATAACCATCCGGGCGTAAGGGTAGCAGTGCGGAATGGCAAGGACGTTGTAATTGTTGGACAATTAATCCCAATCCAAAGACTGTGCCGCACAGGATTGTAGTGACAACACCTGGTTTATCCCAAGGGACGACATGACTCACAAACAACATCCACAACAGGAAACACGCCAGATTTCCCAGGTACAACGTGGTACCCCAAACGTCAATCCGGCCACCGCCACCTTTGTCCAGATTCGGTGGAGTAATGATGTCATTGGTGACGTAAAACCATGAAAATCCTTTGCAGAACAATAGCGTACCTAATTGTACTCCCACCGTTACCAGCATGATGACGTAGAGAGCATGCCAATCTAATCGCTTCAACGTTATTTCTCCTACCAATGCCCCCATAACGACACAACTTGACCAACCACCCCAGAACAATCCACGTAGTGTAGCCAACCAAAATTTACTCCACCTACTCCCTTTTTCCGAGGTTCCATCCTGTATTTTGGCCAGAATGACCACACAACATCCAAAGGTGGCGGCACTACCTAATCCTTCCAACACTCGCACCGTTTCCACCACCCCTGTGATATGACTGAACATACCTAGGGCGCAGCCCACCAACCACAACGTATACCCAAAGTACATCACCAAAATCGGTTCCCCTACATCGGCCCAATGGGTAAATACCGGTAGGGTCAACAGCCACGGTAGCCAGTACATGGTCGTTAATCGGCCGAGGGTCAACCCGGTGTGTAAAGTATGTTGGGATGCAATGTGAAAATTCGGGATTACCGTACTTGGTTGATCTGGGCGCCATTGAGGTTGGGTGGTTATAAAAATCGTTTGGATAAAACCCGTTATCCAGCACGAGAATATTAGTATCAGCACCGACCAATCGAATTTGTATGTCCGCCCCGACGAAACTGACGGTGTTGACGATGATAGTGGTAGATTTAAATGTACAATAGAGGATGATGGTATGGGTGGCTGTCGGGAAGGAATGGCAGAACTGGGCAGCCTACAAGAGGACTCACTAGCCTCGCTCATTTCCACAGCCGAGTGGGAATTAATACTATCCACAGTGACTGGCCCTCTCTTAACCCATGAAGGCAACAGTGAGAATAGCGAAGGTAAGGATGGTAGTGAAGGTAAGAGTGGTGGGGGAGGATGTCGTGTGTAGATGGATACCACCCAAGGTTCCTCCGTTCCTGTTCGGGACTGGATACTCTCCGTACCTGGTTCACTGTCCGCGGCGTATCCTGTCGCCAAGGAAGTGGCACTACCCGAGGTCGCTGGAAATTCTGCCGGGGACCCTTGGGTGATGAAACGTGGCAAAGTCATGCCGAGGTGAATACTGTGATAATCTCTAGCTTGAATCAGGCGACACACTCGGCCCCCTGTTAAAATGGGAACTCAACGAGAAGTAGTCGGGTAAAGTGAAGAATGAGAGAGGGAATAGGAGGGATCAGCAAGATCACATAAACGTGTCGTATTTACTCGCTAAATCACTCGCACTCGTGCAATCCGAGTTTTGGTGAGGATTGCAGGATTGTCAGAAAGCCAAGTGGTAAACGTGAGAAGCACGTTCGACACAGTCTCCCTCGAAATTGGACGCTGTAAAATTTCCAATAGGTTTAAATAAGATTATACTAGTGTGGCACACGATGATAACAGATGTTTTTTTTTTAAAAAAATAAATAAGGACAAGAAAAATAGCACAGGTGTGAAGGGAGTGTGTGACGGGGGTGGGGTTATTGTGGGGTGTGGTCTGAAAATGCAGCAAGATGTGTGAGATGTAAAAATAGTGAATAAAAAATTGACCACGTTGCTTTGATATGACAACGTACTTTGGAATTTTTTCAATAATACAGACCACAAGTGGGAAGCTAGTGATCAGCAACGCCAACCCAACAATGACATATGAAGAGGTTGTTTATATTTGGAATAATCCCAAATGAAGAAAGTCTTATCAAACTCTTTTACGTACGGTAGGGAAGTGATTACATCAACCTAAAAAAAATAAAAATTGGTGTGAGAAATAGAATTAAATTATCACTGCTTCACCAGTTTACCATCCCAATTGACCAGTTGGTGTATGGTTTTCGACAACTAAAAAATAACGAAAAACAGTGACCTCCATGGCTATTGTACAGAGTCGAATACAAAGACCTCTGGAATGGTGAAGCAAGAAAAATGGCATATGCTATACCATAGGGGTAAAATATCACTCAACCGTAATCACTTTTTCAAATTTAAATATAATATGAAAAAAAAGAACAGGAGTTGACTGGGGGATGAAAAAATAAAGAAAACCAGATATAATGGAGGAAGGAATAGACACAAAAAAAAGGCATTGTTCTCGCCATCTATTATCACCCTTGCGATTGGCCGATGTCTGAGGAGCAGAGGTAACACAAGGTGCAGACTTGTATTACTTGTGGCTTGACGATTAGTAGTTTCCTCCCCTTCTCCTTCATTCCTTTCCTTTTGTATTCCTCATCCCATGTCATGACAAGTCTCTCCCAACCTAACAACCCTACATTTTTTCCTGGGAAATCGTAGGGCAGCCAACAGCGATAACAAGGAAGAAAAAGTTTAGATCTAGATGAATAGCGA
Organism: Dispira simplex; assembly: GCA_027478255.1. NCBI lineage: Eukaryota > Fungi > Kickxellomycota > Dimargaritomycetes > Dimargaritales > Dimargaritaceae > Dispira > Dispira simplex. The sequence continues at coordinate 12,860 of JAOPJG010000056.1, read as the reverse complement.
AGCTTGTCGAGTTAAAGCACAGCTTATTATAGGACGAGTAGGAAAAAAAAAGTAAAGACCAAAATCAACATATTTATCGCACACTTTGACCGTAATTTAAACGCAGTGCATCAACAGGTACTGTTGTATAGGATATGACAAGCGGGATCACCAGCTTATAGGCACTCCGGCTGCCCACAATGCTCCGATTGGGATCGATTAAGAAATTCGAATATATTGGAGGTGCGAAAGTATTTATCTTATACCCGTAGATTATTAGTATTATTATTATTATTCGTTACCAACAGCGAAATGGAGATTATTGGTAATATAACTATTATTAAAAACAGTTGCCAGAATGAAAACCCATGTCTGGCTAATGGTATGTGATACGTTGGAATCTGTATACGCTTCACTTGAGGAAAATTAAGATGGAAATGACAATATCCTTAGCTTCAGAAACCATAGTAGATTGTTCCTAATATGATTTTACTAACCCCATTTCTCCTATGCGATGCCTACCCTTTTGATAAAAATTGGGCATAGGAGACTCCAAACGCTAATTATTTCATCATCCTCCCTGTAGAATGGGATATGTACTTACCCGATATATGACTGAATCCCACCGGCCATTTACGTAGTTGACTGGGGAATATGGGCATTCCAGTCCATTTTAAAACGAGGTTTATCGTTAGAGGTTACATGTATATATATATATATATATATCCGAAAAAGCAAGACAATTGAAGTCAATTTATTTAAAAAAATAGGAGGGGAATAAATATCCCCTTGACCACTCTGTACAGCGTATCTACGTGAAATATGGGTAGCAACAATTACAGTTCTACATCCATCCTTGGCAGACGATCCGGGTCCCAAAAATAGGGAAACCTACCAAACAAGTTAAAAGGAAGGTCGGGTTGGGATAGAGGAGGCAAGGTGGAATCTTTCCTAGCTTTCCCCACTTCTCGTCACCGTAAAATAAAGGGTGAACAAGGCAAGCTCAGAGCATTACACACCCCATATAGTTATTGATACAAACACTAATTGGCGGCAACCGCTTGCTGTTCTACGTCGACATGGGGATGGGCTTCCTTGCCAGTATTGCGGATAATTTCGAGCACCTGGTCTTGGGTCAGCCCAGAGGTGACTTTTACGGTTTTATTCTCAAAGTCTACTACGACATCCTTGATGCCTGCAACATGGAAAAATGGTCACCACCCGCGTGGCAAAGTTCAAGTATAAACCAAGAGTCAAGGCGGCAGTGTTGATACCAGTCAGAAAGTTGATAGGAACACAGTGCATGTCATATCCCCCTTTATATTACATTTCAGGTCTATTGCTAGGCTTCTTCGACGTTGCTTTTCACTAGAACCTTTAGGTCGTAGGCAAAAAAAATCCAATGGACTTTGCCTTAGTAGTAGCTTACCTTCGGCATTCGCGAGTGCCTTTTGCACGGCGCCGGAGCAGCCGGTACAGGGCATGTCAACTTTGAAAATGTAGGTCTATCCATAACGAGCGAAGTAGGGGAAAACAAGGCACACCTCTCCATAAAGATAGGTTAGTACTACATAAATGGGTCAAGGCGAGCTATAAGATGACGGTTAATATGACCACCTTTGGAGACGTCGTAACTAGGACCACGGCCTAAAAAGGGATACTACCTACCTGGTCGGACATGGTGATAGCGAGGGTTGCAACAAACTACGTAAGAGGAAAGGGAAAGTCGAGTAAAAACAGAAAAGTCAGTGAGTAAAAAAAAAAAGAGAAAGAGTGGAAAAGTGAGGTCAAAGAAACACCGAAGAGGTCTACAAGGGGAGAGGAAGGACAATGCCGCTAAATAGACGTTTCCTCAGTTCTACACATGGAATAATCAGGTGGTTTTCGGTTTCCATCTCATTATGGCGTTATCACTTTTAGCGACAGCAACGGGAATTTGTTGTTCCAGATCCCTGAACAGGAATTGCTTTGTTTTAATATCAAAGAGAGGAGAGAGTGTGTGTGTGGACCCATTTTCCAACATCGGTTGGGATTGGTCTATGGGGTGGATTGGATGGATGGGGTATATCCATTCGTATTATTGAATCCAGGGGTTCCCAATGGAAAAGTAAACAGCCCACTCTCCTTCCCGTATATACAAAAAAAAAGAAAGAAACAAAGAACATTCCTTTGCAGTTCGTCCTTTGGATACCATTCTTCGACTTGCATACAGACCATGGTCTAGGACTTTAGTAGCTCACTATATTGATAGATTTATAGCCAGTATCAAAGATGAATAGTGAATACATCTTTAATATGAGATTCACCAACTTGAATATCATTGACAAAATGCGAGGGTTAGATTAGGTCTGATTCGAAAGGTTGACCAGTGGCATAACCAGTTTAACCGGATTGTTTATATATCACATTCTAAAGATTTAATTCTGCCCGCCGTTTCACCTCCTTGAAATACTTTGGCAGAATCACTCCATCCTTTCCATCCGACAGTATTACTCGGTTATGAGACCAGTAGAATTGGATACCGTCCCGCATGGCCTGTTTGGCATCAATAAATATAAACACCTCACAGTTAGACCGCATACCACTAATAACGCCCTGTTGACCCACTAACCCCGGCGCAAAATGGATGTGAGTTCGGGACATTTTCTTTAAACCTTGACGCTTGATAGTCGGCCAGTGGTTTTCATAAGTGCCATGAACAACCACTTCAGGGAGGTCCACTGGATCCGTAATGCGGGTGAGAAGTGCTTGGCTATCCACGGCAATACTGTGTCCTTGGTTCGCCCGAATGAGCCACCGTGGTGAAGTCTCTGTCGTTGTTTGGGGTTCGGGAGCAGCGGCTTCTTGAATTAACAAGTACCGCTGTTTGGCGTCATTGTCCACGAGATGCCGGAGTACGTCAAACGATACATGACGGAACGAAGGATTATCCAACAACTCGTCTACCGCTACGAACCCATCGGGTCGCATGGTGAGGTTAGCTTTGTGCGCACCGTGTCGGAGGAGGTAACTGAGGCGTTTGGATAACCGCACTAGCTGTTGAAAATCAGGTAAGGGTGTCGTTAGGTTGGTAGTCATTTTAAAATAGAAAAATAAGGCAAGTTCCGAAAATAAAAGAAAAGTGCTAATGTGAACAATTGGCAAAGGAAAGAGTCTTGCACGATGGGTCCCAGGTAGTTGAAACCCACACCTAACCACAGTGTCAAACAAAAACGAGAAAATAATAACGGTAATAAAAGACGCCTGAAGGTCTAATATTCTGATAATTACTACATGTCATAGATATGAAAATAAACCAGCCAAGCCATTCAACAATTTTTTATTGAAATGATCAACGAGGTGGATATTAGTTCTAGATCATTCAAAATTGTAAGCTTATCTCGACTATAGGAGCAATACCTATAGTGGACCCGCAACCCACCAAAACCCTGCAAGCCATTTCCTATTAGAAATGCTCCGCAAAAAATGCGCGAATATCGCCAAAGGGACATGGAAAGTGGTCAGGACACTTGCTTTTGCTCATGTGTGTTAAACAAGGTTTAGACCAGCTGACGTGACCCGTCCATCATTATTATCTCATCTGCAGAAAAAATAACCCTCACACTGGAGAAAAAAAATAACCAAGAGGCGAATTATAAAGGTCAGCTTGTAAACCCTTGTAATCAAGCAGAGCGAGGTTTCAGCCTATCCCAGACCGATAATTTTTATCTTTTTTTTCCACTAACTAATTCGTTGCTGTTGTGGTGCATTTACTTATCCACAAGTTCTTAAAAGTATTATTTTTTTTTTACTTTTTTTTATTTTTTTGCCATTTCATTTCGTTACTCTGTTTTACTTTTTCTAGTTTTACAGATATTACGTAATATCTTTATCCACCCTTATTTTACACCATGGCGTCGGCACCCAAAGTTCGCAAAGTGGTCGTGATGGGCAGTCGGGGAGTGGGCAAGTCCTCGTTAATTATCCAATTTGTCAATGAATTTTACACGGAATCCTACTACCCCACCATCGAAAACACCTACCACAAAATCTTGAAATACAAAGGACAGGAATACGATTGCGAAGTGTTTGACACGGCCGGCCAAGACGAATTCACCCTGTTGAACGCCCGGTACGCGGTGGGTGTACAAGGTTATGTACTGGTGTACTCGGTAAACGAACGGGCTAGTTTTGATATGACGAAAATAGTACGTGATAAAATACTGACGTTTTTCGGAACGGATTGGGTACCGATGGTGTTGGTGGGTAACAAGTTGGATTTGCACGGTCAGCGTGAAGTAGCTACGGAGGAGGGCCAGGAATTGGCCAAGAGCTGGCGGTGTCCGGCCGTGGAAACGTCCGCAAAGAATAATGAAAATATTGGTAAGTTACGATGTAGATTGTATTTTTAAAGGAAAAAAAGGAACAATAGGTTAGTTCGTTGTGGGCGTTTGTGTTGTATAATGGTAAGAGTGGTGTTAAACTAACGTATGGATCATACCCTGGCTCGGGGGTCTCCCGTTTATATTATAATTATTTCTTTTTTGGGAAACGACGAATGGAAATTACGGAATTCGACTTTTAATTTTATACAGGTCAAGTGTTTAACACGATGATTGAGGAAATTGAGAAATCGCTCAACCCAACAGATGCCAACAAAGGTGGTTGTATAATCTTTTAACGGGGATAAATACGATAATGATGCCGCGGATCCATCGCCGATGGGTGGGTGCTTGTGCGTGCTATTCTTTCCTTTAAATGGACCTTGTGTACGAGACTTATTCGATATCATCTAGGAAATAAGACTGGCTTTTATCACTGCTGTGCTCCCTATGGCCCTGTATGGGTGTGTGTGACTACGTGCTTTGATTTCTTTTGTACCTTATACGATGTTTATCAGTATACAGTGGAAGGCTTTGCTGTTTTTTTTAATATTCCGTCGTTGCCTGATTGTTATACTTTTTTTTACATTTTGTTAGTCATGTGTTTTGTATACGCTACATTTTCCTTCCATAAACATACATCTAAACACCCTTTTTTTCAAACCGATGAAATGGTCAGACGCTGAAATTTTATAGCAATATGGAATGTCTCGCTTCTCTATCTCCGTGAACAACACATACGAATGGGTCTTCACGGTTATACCTCCTTAACATGGAAATAGGAACATGTCGAGGGTTTAGTCACGAGCTCAAGATGGCATGACTCGTGCGGGGAAAAGGAAGGAAAGCATGCCCTGCAAGGCAGAAGTGAAAAAGCGGGTGACTAAGTTTAATCCGTTATACCACACGTGGCGAATAGGAGGAGTGTTAAATGCCAAGACGTTATAATTATAAATTTAAAAGATATACACCGTCGCTAACATGGACAATACCACAACTATCCTTCAAAATTGGAATAAGTTTACACATGTTGACGTTCGACCGGATAGTGATTGAACATCACAGGGAGTCACAAGACTATTCCCCCCCCCTCATCCGTTTGACGGATACCACTTACGTAAGCCCCGATATCTTCACCATGATTTTTGGTAATCAATGGGCGTCATTCATATTCCAATGGCTTCGTCATAGGCAAGCTGTAGTTAGTGACATTATATTATAGCAGAAGTAAAACTTATGGGGTTCTGGAAAAGTGCTGACGTTGACAGGCAAGATAAAGATGGAAGAATACCTCCAGGTAGAGGCGATAGCCCATCTTTTTTTTCAGCATGTGTGATAATGTTGTTGCAAGATATCCGAATGAGATCCTTCTCGAGACTACTCTTTGTGTAGTTAGAGTTGAATGATAGATCTCATATTTTGTTTGTGCAGTTTGATCACTTTGATTGATGCCAATGGGGTTTATCAGCTAGCTAGGGGTAGAAGAGGGCGACCAATGTTATAAAAAGAGCACACTGGGATGCGTCCAGGTTGATAAATGTAATAGTGTACATGAAGCTAATAGGTTGCACGTTGTAAAAGTAGAAAGACAGGTAAGTAAGGTCTTTTCAACTGTAGAGCATTTCCTGGGTAATAATGCACTGGTCTCTTGGGTCACCAAACAGGGAATGTTGCTACCATTATATCCCTATCAGCAAGTCCCCAATGAGGTAATAGTACCGAAGGAAAAGGTTCCACAACGGATCAAACACTAGTGCCTTTACCTACGACTACAATTGACCCTTTATCCAGAGCTAATATTCGTCCAAAGGTTTTTTTGGGGGAAAAGGAGAATAAGCCGTTGTACCGATAACATCAGTACTAATATACAGTGATGACTTGGCTCCGGTATTGCTGCGTCATCACTTCATTATCGATTCCTGCACCGCCGATCGCGATCATAGCTTGCTCCACTCTCCCCCCCCCTATTTTTCTGCCTCTTACTGATACACTTTGTTCGTACCTTGTTTTAACTAATTTCGGTTTTCCCCTGTTCGCTTCTGACTAGACTTTATCGTTACAGGTATTGCCGTGTGGTACTGAAAAATCTTGAGTTTTTTTTAGTGCTGTTTTCCGTTTACCTCGTTGACAAGGTTATTTTTTTTAATACGATTGGCCAACCAATTTCTCCATTGCGTTCAAAAGGTCCAACCTCATTAGGTTCACTTAACCCCTTCAGTCATCTTGTTCCCACGTTACCGAGCCTTATTTTTAAAGGGTCGTTTAGTTTCGTTTTATAACTAGTCGATCCCCAGGCCCCATTCCGCTGGCATCTTGGACGGGTGTCATCACATTCCTCATTTAACATATATTTATAGTTCTTTTTTTTGTTAAGACCTCCTGTCTTGATTAAAACTCGTTAACGAAGGAGGGCTGACATACTCGTTTGTGTATCGGTCCAAATCTAGCCAACCATGGCCGTGCAACAGCGTAACAACATTGGAAACACCGAGACAATTCCCGCAGGTCTTTATCAGAGGAACGATTCCAAAAGTAATGGTAACATCAACTGTTTCTCGAGTTCAGAATCAGATTCGGGTACATTACCTACGAGTGGTATATCCGACGAAACGCCCGGGGTTACCTTGGAAGCGACAACGACAGTGACACGTTTTACAAAAGTTTCCACGGTGCAATGTCAAAACGGTAATAAATCTACTCACCAAAATCCGGGGAATGGTTCCCCTCGGGAATACTATTCTACTTTCTCTTCTTCTTCTTCAACCAGAGTCCTACGTAAATCGCTGTTTAAACCGCGCGATTCCCGACTGGACTCTCGGAGGATGTTTACTGCCACCAACGGGGGTCGTGGTTGGTACATCTTATTTTGGCTAGCCATGTTGTGTTTTATCGTGCGACAATTCGCGGTGAATTTCCTTGAGACGGGATATCCTATTAAAGGGTCCCCATTTCCGGTGATTTCCGAAGGTATTATGAAATTGTTGGTGGCAGATTTGGTGATGGTGAGTTATTCCTTTACGGCCTTTGGGTGGCAAAAAGTAATCACCAGTGGGTGGATCCAATCCCCGGATTCGATGGTAGCTTACATCATCCATCACTTGAACCAGGCTTGTTTGTTTTTTGGGGTGGTGGTATGGTTGTTGTACCAGGAATGGAGTTGGGTACAAACGGGTGTCTTGTTGTTACACACTATGGTTATAATTATGAAAATGCATTCGTATACGTCGTCCAACCGGGAATTTGCGGTGACGTACGCAAAACTACAGGAATTGTTGACTGTCCATCCAGATGCCATTACTCAGAGTACCCAACGACAGTCCAGAGGTAGCTCATCCCGAGATGCATCCACCGCTGACCAAACCTCAGATGACCCGGCTAAAGAGGATCCCATGCCATTGATATCTGATGAAGATTGGAATCGTAGAGCGGCAGATTTAACCGAAGCACTCTCCGCGGGCGACATCTCATATCCCTCCAATATCACGTTGATCAATTTCGTAGATTACTTATTCGTGCCGGCCTTGGTGTATGAACTTCATTACCCACGTATTCCCAAGATACGTCTAGGATACCTCGTCGAGAAACTATGCGCAACTTTTGGAGTATTTGCATTACTCCACGTCACGTTTGAAGATTATATTATCCCAATCATCGCCGAAATTCCCCGATTGAACATGGCCATGACGATTTTAGAGTTGATTACGCCAATCATGATTTGTTACCTATTGATATTCTACATCATTTTCGAGTGCATTTGTAATGTGTTTGCGGAATTTACCCGTTTTGCCGATCGCAATTTTTATGACGATTGGTGGAATAGTACGTCATTTGACGAATACTCTCGTAAATGGAACAAACCCGTGCACTACTTTTTACTGCGACATATTTACTTTTATTCGATTGATACCTACCGGATGTCGAGGCGGAGTGCCACCTTTTTGACGTTTTTTCTGTCGTCGTGTTTACATGAATTGGTGTTGGCAATGGTGGTAGGTCGCTTGCGTATGTATCTGTTTATGTTGCAAATGGCTCAGTTACCATTGATTTATCTCGGTCGGCTACCCCTTTTTAGACGTAATCCCTTGCTGGGGAACGGACTCTTTTGGTTGGGAATGATCAGCGGCCCTCCTTTACTTGCTGTGTTGTACTGTCGAGAGAACTATTTGCAGTGATTTGTGTTTTGCTAGGAATTATATATTGTAAATATTTCTTTTTATTTTTTTTTAAACAAAGTAAAAATACCCACTCAATAAAATAAACATAGTCTCATGATGCCAACAGAGCACAGTCAACAGCAATTTTTTTTTTACCAGAGTGTCTAGAAGTGAGGGACTAGAACAAAAGGGTAGCCCCTTCAGAACAAAGTCTTTACCGAGTAGATTGACAGAGTGGCGGTATCCTATCTTTGAAATACCCAACGGTAAATAGCGATATCATGGGCTACACCACCTGTTGGTCACCGCCCATCCTCACTTCCCATTGGTGGAAAATTTAAGGGTGTCCTTTTTCTCAGCGTTCATCCCCGCTTGATGACGCGTCACTGTGAACGCGACGGAGAGTCTGATTGACATCCATAATGAAGCACAATACTGATAAACGGGGTAGAGGGCGCAGTTTCCGACAAATGAAACGACTAACAATGAATGATAGATTCACTATGAACACAAAGAATATATCTGGGACCTTTAAACCGAGAGGTTTGCAGTGTTCACTTAAGATTGAGGTCAGGTGGGAATGCGGCAGCCTGAGTACGGATCGGAATACTGATTGGTGAAGATATTGGCTTACCTCGACCTGGAATTTGGGCAATTGGTAGATATAGTCCAATATGACAGCAGAAAAAGTCGAGACTGGGGTTATGTAAGGGGCCTTTCCAGCAAGTCAAGTGCATAAAAAAATAACCATGGGGAATATGCACCCAACAAGGCGTGGTGAGCTCGTCTCTCTCTCCACCTGTCAAAAGATTTACCAAAAACCCGGCTGTGAAGGAGTATTCCTTTGTACTGCCGCACGTCATTGGTGGCTTTTTCTTGGATATAAGCGTACTATAACGCAAGGACAACTTCCTATTCGTGGGTTTTTTTTTCCAAAATAGTTCACTATTCTCAGTATGTGATGAGAAATAAAATCGAGCGTGCATTTTTGACATGTATAAAACCTGCCCTACCGGCCCGGTTTTTACCAAGAAATAGAACTAGTCAGATATACCAGTGTTTTATTCACATTTTACTCTCATTTATAGCTATTCCTTGCCATTCAAGGGACTTGCTTTTTTTTTCCATTACAACGCACTGAACGTCGCGAACCCATAGCTAGTCTCTATCTCTCTGTAGTTCTATTTTTCAACTCTCGACATAGTTATTTACTCGGGAAATTCATGTCACAACATCGGCCTTCTATGCAGGACACCCCTGCCGCCAGCAGTACTGGTGATGTGGCGGTGACTATGGACGGATTTCTGGGTGACAACCAGGATAAAGTTCAACCTCTACAGATTGTATTTAAAGACTTGTGTTACTCGGTAACTGTCAAGGGTAGTCCCAAAGAGAATTACCAGCCTTTACCAGGTAATGAAACCAACACCGAAAATGTCGTGGCTCCACCCAAGCAATCCCGGAATCCGTTTCGACGTAACGGTGGATCTCGTAGTCACGAAAAACAAATCTTGTCTAAAATTACCGGTGCTTTCCAACCTGGTCGTCTTACGGCTATCCTTGGTCCGAGTGGCTCGGGGAAATCATCGTTGTTAAACGTCGTGGCCGGGTCCGCTCACCAGGGACAAACGAGCGGTGATATTTTCCTCAACGGTCGACCTGTCACGGGTCAGGGAATCCGCTTGGTTTCGGGTTATGTCTATCAGGATGACGTTATTTTAGCCACCATGACCGTGGTGGAGGCCATTACCATGTGCGCTACACTGCGCTGTCCCGATCTTACTCCGGAACAACGTAAAGACCGTGTGAACGAGATTATTTCGTTGTTGGAATTAGAAAAGGCTCGTAATACCATCATCGGGGATACCAGCATGAAAGGAGTGTCTGGTGGTGAACGTAAACGGTGTGCCATTGCGATGGAAATGGTGACCAACCCTTCGGTTTTGTTTTTGGATGAACCCACCTCAGGCTTAGATGCTTATACGGCCGTCACCGTTACCCACCTCTTGCGTGAACTGGCCCATGCCGGTCGGACCATTGTTACCGTTATGCATCAGCCTTCCTCGGAAATTTTTCACATGTTTGACGATGTCATGATCCTCCAAGAGGGTCATACCGTTTATTTTGGTCCTGGGGAACACGCCATTGATTATTTCTCCCGTATCGGTTACCAGTGTCCGTTGTATACTAACCCTGCCGACTTCTTCTTTATGAATGTACTCTACCAATTCAACCCTACGCAACCTCTCGTGGGTGACAGGTCCGAATCAGGAACCGGCGTGAGTACCTCCGAAAAGGGCCGACTGGAACAACTCCAAAATTATTGGCAAACTTCCCCCGAAGCTGCTTACCAGGAACATGTCACCCGGAACCCTCTAACTTGCGCCATCACTCCCGATATGTTAAAGAACTCCAGTTCGTTTATGCTACAATACTCGTTATTGCTCAAACGGGCCGCTAAGAACGCCTTGCGTAACAAGATGGTAGTCCAGGTTAAGATTTACCAGGCCTTGTTCTTTGCCGTATTCCTCGGATTGATCTTTTTAGACATCCCCGGTAAAGACAAAGTCTCCTCCCAAATTCAGGATACGCAAGGTGCTCTCTTCTTTGTAGCGGTGAATCAATTTATGAACAATGCTTTTCCGGTCGTGACGGCGTTTAGTGCCGAACGTAATGTGTTCCGTCGGGAATACGGAAGCAAACTTTATTCGTTACCCGCTTATTTCTTTTCCAAAAATACCGTAGAAGGTCCCTTTCTGATTATCGTACCGCTTCTCTTTGCTGCCATTACCTATTGGATGTTTGGGCTTCAAGCCGACGCGGGTAAATTCTTTATCTATGTGGTTGTGTGCATTTGCCTTGCCGCTTGTGGGGTGGGTTACGGAACATTCATGGCCTGTTCGTTTGAAAACATGGAATTGGGTTTGATTATTCTGCCCGTAACGATTCTCCCCTTGATGATATTCGGCGGTCTTTTGGTTAACACCGGTAGTGCTCCAGCGTACTTGTCTTGGATCCAGTGGATCAGTCCCGTCAAGTACGGGTTTTCCACCTTTGCTATTAACCAGTTCAGGGGTTATTCCACCCAGGGCCAGGATGTCGGCGAGTCTGCCTTGGAAGCCCTAGATCTAGGTCCTTTTGGTATTCTGGTAAATATCATGTTCCTCGTCGGTCTCTTTTTGATCTTTTATTCCGCAGCCTACCTTGCGTTGTGGCGGTTGGTCGGCGCGGAATCCCGTTCTCGTATTTACCAAAGTAGGTTGAGTCCCAAGAAGCAGTTGTTGTCTCCGCCCGATAGTCAGTTTCCGGTTAACGAAAACCACATTCCAGAATTTCTTATTGGACAAGTCAATGACGGATACCTTCCCTCGGAGCGCTACTCCGAAAAGTCTCCTCAGCTTGGTGAAAAAGACGTAACCCTTCGGGCCAGTGATGCTGCTTTGGCCCTCGGTTCTGCCCGTACCAACCAAGGCGTGACCGAGCAATTGCCTCATTCTTCCTCGACACTCCAAAAGCGCTCATCCCAACGGTCATTCAACCAAACCGAGACGAATCGGAGCGCTGTTGGAGGACATGTTTCGTCCACACAACCACTTGTTGATGCGGATAACAAACATGATTCTCTGGGCACTATCGTGAACATGCCTTGAGTTTTCTATTTTTAAGTATAGTCTGCAAGGGTTAACCTTGATGTGATTTCTTTTTTTTTATTTCACTCCTCTATCGTTTGCATATTTGAGTCTCTTATTTTATAATTATTATTTTTTTTTGTTTACCTACCTTAGAACACCGCTTTGTGATTTATGATTAATACACGACCGAATAACCATCCATTTTGAGTTACGTTTAGGGCTGATTTTACCATTCAAAAGTGATTCATGGTATGAGTACAAGTAGCTTCCAAGCCACTCTACACCCTGAGAATGGATAAGTTTTACAAGTCATAACTTTATATTACTTCCCCCCTTACATCGACCTCTCACGCTCAGGGCACTACGGCGTTCTTATGTTACGTTTTGGCTGATCATTTTTTTTACTTCCATTTGACCTCTATATGCCTTCCTGATTTCTCTAGTATTTTTATATTAAAAATAAGTCGTGCTATTTTTTAAGTAAGCGAAAATAACGTATGAAGTACATCGTTTGAAACCGGCGAAGGATAACCGAGCTTGTATATTAAACTAAAATAACGATAAACTGGGGAGTGTGCACTTTTTTTTCATTCGGAGTATTGATTCCGTTTAATAATATATTCAATAGACTAAGGTACTATATGGGTGATTCCTTTGTTTTTCGACTATATAGCGAAAAATCCGCCAGCGTTGAATGGATCTCTCGCAAAACACTATTGGTTAAATTTTTAACT
>JAOPJG010000567.1:0-20815 GCA_027478255.1 Dispira simplex | reverse complement strand
ATCCAGGATATCCTGACTTGTGGCCATCAAATCAGCTTCACCTTGAGGGAGCAGGTCATCCTCATTGGAAGATGTAACCTCCAGCTCCCTTTCTATCATTGACCCATCTACATCTTGAGGAAGCTGCTCATCCTCATTGGGAGATGTGGTCTCCCATTCCTGTTCCAGTATCCAATGGTGGTGATATCAGTAGAGAAATGCAATGATTACACAATCATAATTGACAATAGGGGTGATTTTTTTCTTCAACAATATAGAGATTGGGTGCAATAAGTGTACCAACTAAGATATGTCCAATAGGATTTTGTGAGAGGCCTACTCAAAACTGGTGGATTTATCACTATATAGTCAAAAAAACTACTCACATAACAATGGTAGCATACACTATCCCTTTTTCTTGCTAAAAAAAGAAAAAAAAGTTGTTGGCAGCTTTTTTTACTTCCGTCTAAATTACGTGATTTTTCCTGGAATTTTCTTTTTTCCAAAACGCTATGGAGTCGAAAAAAAAATCACCCACTTCGTGACTTGGTGTGTGGTTCCAATTATTAGGAGGCGTTAGTATCATCCCACTCGTACAACGGTCAACCAATAAATTAAATCACGTGATTATATTTTATACTACTACACATATTAGTACTCGCTCCTCCTCAGTGTCTTGTTTCAAGTCCACTCCGTCTGAGTTTACAAGACGCATTGGTTTGTTATCCTTATCCAATCCTCAATCCAATTTACCGTGAAGACTACCGGGCATTTATCCATCTCCTACGTCATGGCACTCGCCGAACCCCAGGCTTTCCAAGCCTTTCTTCTCCGCCTTCAAGATACCCCAGTGACGCTCAACCTCCGTCGCCAGGAAGATGACCTCACATTGTTACATTACCCCTTACCCAAGTGTCAATTTGACACACCTACCCTCACAGATACCCCATCAAAAACTTGCGCACCGAAATCCCAATCGCTTACCATACAAGTGAAAGCACTTAAAGTGGGTCATGTGTACACCGTTAGTGTAGACCCGTTGATGGCCGTGAGTGAATTGAAAACCCGGGTCGCTCAGCAGTGTGGAGTGGAGACCAGGTACCAACGACTGCTAGTTAAAGGTAAACCGTTACAGGATGGTAATTTAGTAGGGGATTACCAACTGACTCAGGACGCCGTGGTTAACCTATTGTTAAAACCGGGCGCACCTACCCCTACTTGGACTCCGCTGCCGGTGATCGCTGACTCCGGCAAGGAGCCTGCTTTATCCACCGCCACCTTAACTCCTACGGATAGTTTGGCGTCGAAAAGACTTTCTACTTCCGTCCAGCAAACTATCCAATCGTCCCAATTTTTGGATACATTTAGGCAGTTTTTGGAATCGCAGGGTATTACAGCCAATGACCAGGATATCCTTGTGCGTCGGCTCACCTCTTAGACATTCCCATACTTATCTACTCCCTCTATATACGGCTATTTTGCAAAGGGATGCGTGTACAAGTGGTACTTTAATCGTACTTGGGTACTCAGTATGGGTTGTTGAACGTACGAGCATTCTGTGACAAGCACAAATATCGAGAAAGAGGTTATCGTTTCCTTCTTTCAATACAACATGCTCTTTTTTTTTACAACAATAAATACAATCTTGATTGCACCGCTTCATGATATCATTTAAACCGCTTATCAAAATACTTGGCAGAGTCGAGTGGTTGGTGAGAGTGAATATCATTGTTAAAAGGTTTTTGTAACCTCGCCACGATTATAACTCACTTTATCATTCTGCTCTTTCTTGTGGAATACGACCAAACAAAGGTCAGAATGCAGAGTTGGTTGGGTTTGGGAGGTGTCCTAAGAACTTGGCACCTGAACCCCCTGATACGAACCAAAATTGAATACAAATGAGCGACCTTCTTTCCACTTGGGGCAGTTTGGAGCTGATAAAACATAATTTCCATTAGACTGGCCCAACGAAAATGAACAGTATAAAGAATAAAATTTCCCGAGATAGTTGGACCATTCATCAAATCAATTACCACAATGACTATGTTGGAGTGAAGTAATGGGTACATGCTATACCCTACAGCTGCTTAATATGCGAGAATGACTGAAACCCACATGGTGCATAAGAGTTTACTGGTGTTTTCAATAGTATAGAGTGTATAATATAGAACCAAGCATAACTTGTAATATATTACGTTTATTTTATGGGTTTTTATGCAACTCACTTTGGTCACCTGTCTGTAAATGTTGGTGTTGATAATAGTGATTTGAGTATTTTTTTTCGACTATATAGCGATTTGAAGCATAGATGTACCAGTTACGAATTTTTACCAATAGGAGTTTGTGAGAGACCCATTCATTGCTGATGGGTTTTTCGTTATATAGTCGAAAAAAAAACCACACCATATTGACTTATCCGCATACCCTTGTCAGGATTAAATATTGGCAGGCTTTGATCGAGTCAGCCTTCTAAACTGTCCAGTCGGAAAGGTTTCCTGAGGGGGGGGGGCAACTGCTGTTCATCAGTATCCTTTTCTTGGAGAATATAGGATGACGTTAACTGGAGGGTTATGTAAGAACAAAGGATACCCAATCATCCTGTTCTCCCGCTCCCCCCCCCCAGAAACCAGTCAATTCGTCGCCACTTAATTGTGACTGGGGAATGGACTGTTTAATGTTTCACAAGCCACGACTTTGACATAACAGCCGTTTGGTGGTTTGTGAAAGGCCGAGCTCGAAATCAGAAAAGCACGAGTGAAAAATCGAGTGTCACTTACTTGAGTCACATTCCCCGTCTTTAATTTATTCAATGGCGGTGTTCTGTTTGAGTCAAGTAAAACACTATCGTTACTATCCTTAATTTTTTTTGCAATAGGTTTTCCTATTTCTGTTGTTGTTGGGTTTTATATTCGGACTTCTTGTTAACTTCATTCCTGTTTCCACCCATTTCTAGCCATCTTACCTCATAGTAAAAACGTGGTTTCATCCTAGTTATGACTACCGAAGAGTCGATTCCACCCACGACCACCATAACCCGTGAGTCACCACGCCCCTATGACATAATCGTGTGGGGAGCCACGGGTTTCACGGGCCAAAAAGTGGCCGAGTACCTCTTGCGTCAGGCACCCCCATCAGTGAAGCTCTGTCTGGGAGGTCGCAGTCAAACAAAGTTAGAGCATGTGCGCACTTTGCTCAAGGACAAGTACCCTCGGGTGGCCGACCTCCCATTGGTGGTGGGCAATAGTACGGACGAGGAGTCTATGGCCCGTGTGGCACAACAAACCCGGGTGATATTATCTACCGTGGGGCCATTTGCCCTATACGGGGAACCCTTGGTTAAAGCGTGCGCTCAGTATGGTACGGATTATGTGGATATTACGGGAGAAGTGGGCTGGGTAAATTTGATGGCCCATCGATACCATACTCTAGCGCAACAGAATCAGGCCTTGATTGTCTCTTGTTGTGGGTTCGATTCCATTCCGTCGGATTTGGGCACGTATATGGTGACCCAATTTATTAAGCAACGCTATGGGAAAGAAACAGAAGTAGTCAAGGGTTCCATGGTGAAGCTGAAAGGCGGAGTAAGTGGGGGCACTCTGGCCTCGGTGATCGAAACCATCGGTAACCCGATCTCCAAGCCACCCACCACTTCCTCCGCTGGTTCTCAGGAATCCACGACTGCTGCTTCTTCTTCTTCCACACGTGCTTCGTCGACTGGCACCCGGTTCCCCGTGTACTTTGACGCAGATTTTAATCAATGGCAGGGACCGTTTCTCATGGCTCTGAGTAATGTGGCGGTGGTGCGCAACAGCCACCGTAACCTACACTATGGTCGGGATTTTAGTTACAAGGAGACCTCGTCCTATCGCAGTTGGTGGGCTTCAAGTAAAGCCACATTGGGTTTGCTCGCACTTTACTTGTTACTCAAGTTTTCCGCCACGCGCTGGTTGCTCATGAAATATTTACCAGCGCCGGGTCAAGGTCCTCGGGACGAAGACATTGCCAAGGGCTGTTTTACGTACCAAGTTGTCGGCAATGCCGCCACTCAGGTAAGTTGACTGTGATTTATATTTATTATCGTTGATGTTGATGTTGATGTTGATGTTGATGCTGATGAAAGCGGACAATGCTTCAAGTCAGACAGTGTTGTGATTCACTTGTCACCAGGTGTAGTAGTGGGGGGGGACCAGGTTCGTGGAAACTAGCTATCTCTTGTACATCAATTGTCTACGGGGACCTTTGGTCAACAAAGCAGAAGATAGAGGGATAAACATCACGGTAACGATTGCATCTCTTCCAACGTGGTTAAGTTCGCCTTTTGTGATTGGAGAGCAGGGCCGCGTAACTTGATGTGGAGTCAGTCAAGGATTCTCCATGGATTGGCGTTAATTTTCTTTATTCCTTTAATGAAAAAAAAGAATAATGTAATGGCTTATTCAGGTCCTTTTTGTGATTATTCCTTACAGCATTGATAGTGTTAATGTTAACGCGGATCCGTTCGCCAAGACCATGGCTTAATATTGGAGGGGGGTGTCTATATATCACTGGGATTGGGGGAGGGGGGGGCTTGATTGGAAGGTTATCAGAACTGATATATTCTGCTTTTGTTCTGAGAAACCTGCCAAGTGGATAAGTTTGTACTTAAAATTACTAACGTGGAGGTATTATATACTTGTATGACTGCTGTAAACCATTGTGGATGTGGTGTGTGGTTGTTTTTTTTTTTTTTTTTGGGGGGGGGGAATACATTGACATTCTATATGGGATGTTAGACGGACGAACCCACTCTACGCGCCTATGGGATGGTAGAGGGAAAGAGTGACCCTGGCTATGGTGAAACCATCATTTATGTAGCAGAAGCGGCGCTGTGTTTATTACTGAACCGAACCAAGGTACGCTCTTCTGGGGGTGTGCTTTCCCCTGCGGCCGCCATGGGTGATGCACTGTTGGAACGTTATCGCACCCATGGACTCACTTTTTCGGTGGGCAGTGAACCGTTCATCAAAGCCAAGTTATGAAAAAAAATTAGTCTGATGTGCGAGTAGATGGATAGTTGATGGCATTCGTAGAAATCGTAGTTTGTCTTTGGATTTATCAATTTAGCAGTAGCAGTACTGGCGGAGCGGTGTCTATGAAACGAACCCAAGGGACCCGGCCCGGGTACCGTTTTAAAAGCAATGTCCAGATGAAACTCCAAACCGTGAGTAACAAGAGACGGTTTCGGATGGCAATGACTCGGGGTCTCCCCTGAGAAAGTAAGCCTGGCATTGAGTATAGCGTTGGGTGTAAAAAGGGTCATGTCAATCTCCCGCAGAATCCTCGCGCTCACACTCTGGTCGTTTATGAGGTCATTCGAATGATACATCGCGCAGTGGCGGGGTGTCATGCCTACCCTGTCTTTTTTTGGGGTGACTGCCAATACGCATCCTTCTGAGTGGTCTCTTGAAATCCTCTTGTTCATATTTTTTGTCTGCATGTTAGTGGATTCCTTTTTATTACTCTCGTTGTCCTTGTACTAGTCGTTCCGTTATTTCCCTAGAAGGGTTTTCAAGGTAGAGTGCTTGCCAAATATCACTACGATATTGCTCCACAGTGTCGACGTGGTCGCTGGATAGTCAATTTGTTTTCCACCCCTCTTTTTTCTCAAAATAATAAAAAAAAAGTATCGTTCGGTGGCTAATAAACACCCTCATTTTTTCACCGGGGTATTTCTTTTTTTTTTTACTTCTTTGTCAATATATAGTCCTGTGGACTGCCAAGAACTCTCTTTATTGGTATTTAGACTGCTTTCTACCAACCCGACTTATTCCGCCTCTTGCCTATTCCTCATAAATTTTATATTTCTCGCTACTTGTATTTTTTTTTCGCCTGCATAGCCGAATTGTGTTTCAATATAGTGACCAAATAACAGTAACTGAATGTCCGCTATCACCGTCGTTTGATAACTGTCCCCTCGTCTTTTTTTAATGCTTGGCATTCGGCAGCACCATTCTGTTAGTTTTTCACCGGTATTCCATTATTTCTTGTTCGCCATAGTTACTCACTGGTTCCGACCGCCGTTAAAGCTTGTTAAATGAATAACGGCAAGGCCCCCCAGTCGCCAAACATGGCGGAGGAGGCGCGGAGTCGTCCCAACAGCCAACTTTTAGATATCACGCCGGTTCCTACCAATCAGACTGCTACCACCACTAGTAGCGTAATGTCTAACCTGCATTGCCTGTCAGCGGGGTCTTCTACGTATTCCTTGGAGTCACGATCATCGATGGATTCCCTACCGTCGGAACCTTCCCCCGAAGCAGGAGCAGAGGATCAAGACGATCAGAAGAAACTGTTTGGATTTCGATTTCGACTGTTTAATAAAAAGCTCAACTTTTCCCTGGACCGTAAAAAATTCCAGGGCAGTGGAGCTCATAGTGATGTCCATGAAGGGGCCAATGGTAGCGTACACATGACTCGCCGAAAAAAGTCCCGGGACGGACGTCCCAAACGACGCACTCGCAGTAAAGCCCCTCACCGTAGTTATAGCGGGTCGGGAGTGTTTCGTGAAGAAACCATATTGGAAATGTTGGAGCCATTGTCTGAACAGGCATTGCATAAATTGCTGACCAAGAATGCCGCCAGTTGGACCGGTGACTTTATGTGTGACCTGGATTTGGCCAATACAACCTACACCACTCCCGTGTATTTCGTATCTCAATCTACCCCTCCTACCATTCGGATTGCAGCAGGGGATTCACCTGCTGCCGACGGTGCTGAGTCGTCTTCGCCGGTGCTGTTTCCCAATGCAGAAGGAGATATTAAAACTATACCTGTTCCTTCCACCAGTCAACGTCCTGTGTCCCTGGAAAGTAAAGGGAGTGGCCTAGGAGAAAAAGAGCCTATTTCCGCCAGAGCCAAAAGTGTGATCCACCGTCTAGACTTTAACCAGGTTTCCAGCGCTAATCCCGTGGAAGATCGTTATAGTCGTACCCACGTTCTGGGCCCGGATGGTAAAGTACGGTGGCATTTGATTGGTATCTATGATGGACATAGTGGTCACCAGACGTCTGACTATATAGCCCAGCACCTACCGAAAAGGATCGCCCAGGCCCTTCAGACTGCGTTTGATCCTGACACTCCTTCATCGATTGGCGTTTCCTCTGCGGAATCGGGGGTGGGACTTTCCCATAGCTTGGCCACCCGGTGTAGCATCACGGCCCCAGTGACGACCTCTAAACCACTTCCCCCTACTCCTGATGGTACTGTACCTCCAGACCCCACTGAGGAGCCTGATATTGGCCAAATTCTCACCGACTGTTTTGTGGCTATGGACCACGAAATCGTTCACCAGGCGCTTCATCGTTTTATGGATCAACCCAACAAGTCGGAATTACTTTTTCCCGCCATCGCCGGCTCTTGCGCCGTTCTAGCCTGTGTGGATGAGGTAACACGAGAGGTGTTTATCGCTCATTGTGGAGATAGCCGGGCCCTTTTGGGGGTACAAAAACCCGCTCCCAAAACCCGTGGCTCCACTTCGGCGACGACCACTCCCACGAAGCCCCGGCATCAAGGTGACGATGGAACTCTCCCTATGCCCAATGGAGGTGAGCCCGCAATTCCCCGGGGTACTTCTGTTCCTTCATGGTATTGGAAGGCCATCCAGATTACCCGGGATCATAATGCGGCCATTGAAGTGGAGCGTTCTCGATTGGCCCGCGAGCATCCTGCTGATGGTCAACCCGTAGTAAGTAGTGATCGGGTATTGGGAGTGCTGGCGGTCACTCGAGCTTTCGGGGACGCCAGTTTCAAATGGCACCGGCATCTCGTACAGTCCATCTACCCCGGTTTGTTTCCCGATAAAAAATGCCCAGATCCTCTACGGTGTATTTCACCGCCTTATATTACGGCTCGACCCGATATCAAGCGTTGGAAACTTCGACCACAGGACCGGTTTTTGGTACTGGCATCGGATGGTTTATTCGAAGGATTGACCAATGAATTGGTAGCGGAACTCGTGGGCGGATTTTACGAGCAACAAATCCATAGTGACCCTGATTCAATATCGGGATCAGGAACGAGGAGTGAGGATATTGTCAAGACCTCCACCTCAGATAACGAAGATGAACTCTCAGCTTCTCCCACAGAGGCCTTCACCATCGAACCGGTGCTTTTGACGCCCAACAGTACCACCGCCGGTCAACGAGAATTACGAACCGCTTCCAGTCCTCCGCTTCTGTCCGACACTAACTATTCTGAAAGTGACCCCGAAGACCGCTTTAATTTCATGGTGGACGATCCTACGTATATACCCACTGACGAACGACGACAGTTTTTGGGCACGGGTCTCAAACAGGGAGAGTTTCCCGGTGACCCCATTTACCAAATCGGCGACGTGCAGTACGATAATGCCGCTACCCTTCTCATAGATAATACCTTTAGTGTGATTTCTAGACAATGTTCTGCGTCGCTTTTAGCCCTCCAGGCACCCGAGAGTTCCAATTACCGTGATGATGTCACTGCGGCGGTGTTGTTTTTCTGAAAAATCAAGTAGAATGTCAGAGTTTATTGTACTGCTCTTATTTTTTTCTTTTCTCCTTTTTCGGGGTTTTATTACTATTGGTTTTTCATAATGGTGTAAATCGTTTGCTTTTTTTCGCCATTCATTTCGTGTATTACATGTATTCATTTGATTTTAGTATGTTCCTGAGCATGTTATTTAGTAAATTTGTAGATTTTTTTTTACAAGCACTCAAAAATCACCTTGTTGTTAAAAATCCCAAACCAATAAATGTTTGAATTATGACGAATAAACTGAAGCCGCTTTCCCTGTTTCATTTTTTTTTTCAATAAGATTTTCACATGGCGTCTCGTTCGCTTCGAGGGTCCCAGACAATAGAAACGCTGTACGAAATCTAGTCCATTCTGGCATTACTTGTGGTCAATGGCCAAGCCTTTTCGATTGTATGTACAATTTGAATGAAATATTATAACAAACGCAATCAAAACTAGCAGTCGGCCCATTGGAACCATACGCCAAAAAAAAAGGTCGGAATATATTAAAAAGCAAATAGAGTCCGCATATCTTCGAGTTTTTTACTCACATCGCTCGGGGTACGATCTAATTCTTCACTAATGCGTTCCCGGGTAGCCAACGGCAGCGTATTAAACTGTTCGCACAAATCGCCATCAATGACACCACGAACCGGTACGTAATAACTCCGGTACGCCAAATGATCCCGACCTCCTAACGGGGGACAAGCCTGTCGTAATTGGCGTTCCAATGTATGCCAAAATTCACCATCACTTTGGGTTAATACCGGAATTAATACCCCTACGGCTCCCAACAGTGTGGTATACAATAGTATTTGACGACCGCCAGGTACTAGGGAGGTTTTTTCCAAGGTGGTAACCGTATCACCTAGATAATAATGGGTAATGTTGGTAAATTTATGGGCGGCCCCCTGCAACCAATGTTTCTGGTGGTACAGCAGGTTACCCGTGGCATCTTGGTCGATCTTGTCAGAGATAACACGGGGTAGACGTAGGGTAAACACGTTGCCAAACTTGTCAGCACCCGCTACCGTGTCATAATCGAGAAAACAACCGGTGGTGAACCATCGGGGTAGGGTGTCGTCAGCAAACACGGCTAGTCGGTTATCCTGTTGTCGGTATTGGACGAAAAATATCGATTCTTGGACGTCCCCCACTACGATGCGGTTACCTTGGGTTTGGATGAACATGATCACGTTGGGAACTACCTGGGCTTGACACTTGCGCAATAATTTGCGTTTGCCCATGTCATAAATCCGGAGGAAAGGACCCATACCCACCAATAAATGACCTTGGAAGGCGTCCATGACTTGAGGTAAACCGTCCACTTCAGTTTTGTGTACTTGTTCCAGGGTTATCGAACCTTCTTGGTCGTCAGACAGGAATCGATACACCGTGATAAATGCTGCCGAAAAGGACCGGTCGGTGATTTGTAAATCTCGGGCTGAACCTACCACCAATAAAGGTGCCGACGAGGTGTTCTCCCTTTGGTCTCCACTTCCCGGGGAAAACGTCACAAGGGCAACACTTATAGCCGCTTCATTTTTGGTAAAATCCTCTAGCCAAATAGTTTCCCCCGTTAGTGGATTCAACACCCGTACACATGATGCCCAGTGTCCCACGGGAGCGGGATAATGGTAAGCCACGGGTCCATCCGGTTGGTCGCCGGGGATCACCCACTGCTCACCTTCCGCCGTGGACCCCTGAACCAATTGCGCCAAACGATCCGGAGCACAAGTCCGATGGTCCGCTTCTATCACTACGAAATGCTTAAGGGTAGGATGGTAAATACTACGTCGTGGGGTATATTTCAAAGGTACGGCGGCTTGATTCAAAGGGGACCCTAACCGTTCGACCGTCAAGATTCTCAAGGTGTTTTCGGCAATGGCCACTATACCTTCAGGACAAGGTTCGGAACAAAAAGCACTGGCGTAGGTCAACATATCGTAAGCAATGGGGGCCAATCGCATACGGCCTTGGTAAGTATAACTTAGCCACGGTCGACTACTCAAGGCGAGCATAGCCATTGTACCTGAAGGTGTCCGTATGGGAATAAGTTGGACCGCCTTAGGACCTAGGAAACGGGTACGGGTTTCGGTGAGTTGACCACCGCGGGAATCCACTACCGTGCGTACCAACAGTCCGTTTTTCAAGCCGGCGTAAAGGTACAATGTGGTGAGTAGTTGAGAAGTTTCTAGGTCGGTGATTTCGAGTAAACTTAGGGAAGTGGGCACCGCAGCCAGTACTTGCATGGCGGTTGATTGCCATAAACGGTCGGGATCTAAACCCAACAGGCGAACCGTACTGTCGGCTAAACCTACCGCCACAAAGGGAAACCGTTGGTGACCTTCTGGAACAGATCCTAAAGCTAGTGCTGTAACTTCTTCGGTAATATTGTACACCTCGTCGGCTTCTTGTAAATGATCGGTAGCGTCCAATTCGAAATAAACTAGATCACCCGACGATAACGCTAGTACTAACTGACGGGAGTTGGTGGCCACTTTGAGAATGTGCTGCTGGTTAGGTGGGCGCCATTCGGTGGTACGTTTATCCGCGTAAATCCGCCGGTAACCCTCGGGATACACTTGGACGACTGAATCTACCCCCAATTGTTGCACCGCTAAAGTAGATTGGTTGGTTACGAACCCCGAATCCACTACCTCTTCCACTGTTTCGCCAATGGACAGGACCAATGTAGCGTCTACAAAGGACACTGCAATATAAGTATCAAAAGTGTCTTGGGTGGTCAATTTAGTGGACCAGATAGCCATGGGATTACCCGGTAATTCGGACGATGCGGCCTCACTGGCTTCCAACCCGTGACGCAATACTTTAAAGGTGGAACGGGCACCACGTCCGCACAGGGCATAAATCTGGGGAGTTTCCTCCTCCCCCAAATTGAGGGTGTGGGCGTGCAGGACGGGATCCAAAGTTTCTAATTCGTCAATGGGTGCCAAATTGGTCAACGGTCGGGGCGTGAAACACGGTGGTTCACTGGGAACACCCGCTAATGTTTGACTATTGTACTCGGTCACATCGTCATCGTCCCCTAGTTGTTCAAACTGGTACAAGGTGTGGTTGCTGTACTCGCTAGCGGCAAACAGGAAACCTGCCTTGAGGATACATAGACTTACAACGGGGGCAATCGTATCGAAATATTTGATGCGCAATCCTGACACTTCTTCCCCGATCCAATCTATCGTAACCTTATACAAATCCCCTTCTTCACTCTGCACTAACGTGAAAAAGCTATCTTTTAATTTATGCACCACACCCGCCACGATCAACATCGGTCGGTCGGCACTTGGATCTGGAGTGCGTCGCCTGGGGATGGTCACCCTGTGTTCGGGTACTCCCTGGTGCCGGTACACAATATACCCTTCGGAGCATACCAATACTCCCGAGGGACCCTCAATAGTAGTCTCGGTCAAAGCGCCTCCGGGTAACGCCAACAACAGATTTGATTCCCGATCGACCGGTTCCGACCATTTCCGGGTAACGTGATTTAACCCAAGGTCTAATTCGTAATACGTCAACATTTTATCCAACTTCTCCTCTCCTGCGTTTTGATCTACCCCATAATTCACTTCCAAACACGCAAAAATCGGATTCTCAAACCCCACATCCAGCGCTACACAATCAAACACCAAAGTGTGCACCTTGTGCGCTTCCAAGGGCGACGAAATGGTCAAATCAGCAGTGGCATCTCGGTTCAATATATACACCATTTTCTGACGTTCTATCGCTCCCACCATCAACGCCCGACCGCGTGGATCCGTGGCCAAGTATTCCCCTGGTACTATTCGTCGCACACCCGTTTTACCCATGGTTTCCTGTTGAACCACTCCGAATGTATTGCTTTTAGGTCGATATTCTAAAATGGTCAGTCGACCTGAATCCGTACCCACTACAATATAATCCTTGGCGGTACCTGGTAACCGAAACGGCATGAGGGACCGAATTATACCAAAGAACTCATGACTTAATACCGTGACTAATTTACCGGTGTGGAGATTAGGTCGAACTAAGTCCAAACGGGAAGAACGGCCCAAGACCAACTCTTGCGTTTTTTGACCAGAAAAGTTACCTAGTATCGCCTTGGTAATACTAGTCGACGGTTGTAACGTTAGATTGTACAATAACATTGTGCTGTGAGTTGAATAATAAAAACAATAGTTTAGAAAAAAAAACCAAAACAAAACAAGGGAAATGCTAAAGGTATGATTAATACCTAACGAAATAGCTTATTAATAATAACCAGGGCAACGAAAAAAAACGCAATAAAATGCAAATGTTGTGTATGATGTTTAAAACGATAATACGGCCGAATATGTGAAAAAAATAACCCAAATTGTTTGGGTTTTGGCGCCTTTGTTTTGTTACCCATTCATGACTTTTATCTAGAATGACAATAAACCCTATCTATTCGGATGCCGAAAGAAATAGTGAAAAGGATAAGAAAAGGTTGTGATAATATTTAATCAAAATTTATAGTCACAATAAAAGTACACCCATAGATAGAAAACAAATAAAAACCAAAAGCAAAACACGCTTCAATGGCACACATCACACTAACCCTCACCACTGTAGATTGTGAGCAACCAAAAAAAAAAAGTATCCCTCATGATGTTGAGTAATTCCCTAGCACTCTTTCTAAACCCATAATACCGTTTAACGATGACTCAGTTCCATAACAAAACCTACAGCAATCTTGGCGAATTCCAAACAATGGTCAAAACGAATGGTACTGACCACGTCGTTGGGCGTATGGATGTTAGGATTAGCCTCCAAATCATCGTCTTCAAAAGGCATCACCGCCCGGTATCCAGCCTTGGTCCAAGACGCATGATCAGAACACGCGTAACCACAACGCATATCGCTAGGTTGCAACCTGGTATACTCGGTAACCAGGTTGCGCAACAAGTCGGTCAATTGCGGGTCGGTAAAATCGGTGATGATGCCAACCTTTTCGGTCTCGGGGTAAAATCCCGTCATATCCATCTGCATCATCCCTACGATGCGTCGTCCGGCTTTCTGGTAGGCCTTGGCTACATCTTGTGAACCCAATAGACCAGCTTCTTCACCCGAATACCAGTGGAATTCCACCGGAATATCGGGGTTGAAATCCCCACTGGCAAGTAACCCACGAAGGGCCTCGAGAATGGTCACCGTCCCACTGCCGTCGTCATCCGCTCCGGGTGCAACGCCGAACCAGGGCAGCCATAGATTAACCGAATCCTGGTGAGCCGAAATAATCACCGTTTCGTCCGACGCAGGTTTGGACTTGGACTCAATACGCAAAATAATACTACTCTGGGCCCACTTATGTTTAAAATAGTCAACGGAAACCTTCAAACGATCCCTATCGGCACCCTGGGCTACGTTGGAAATTTGGCCAAATAGCCACTCGCACGATTGACGACCGGTATCACTCTTGTAGTACCGAGTGCGGAAAGCGGTAAACCGCTCTAGGGCCGTACTCATCAACTTGGTATTTAAAGTGCTGGTAATCCCCTGAACCTTTTTCTGGTGCTGTAGACGCAGTGGAATAGCCGGTTGGGCCAAGATAGTCAACGCGTCGGGGACCTGCTCCAAGTCCATTGCGTCGGTAATGTCCATAAAAGGAACCCCAAGCCGGGAAAGTGTAGCCGTGTCCGACTCGGTCATCCAGCGCGGAGGACGTACGTCACTGGTACGAATAAGACGCAATCCCTTGGCCAGGGCTTCGCTTTGGGTCAGGCGTCCGCCCTGAGAAGATAACGCGGTAAACTCGTCGCTAGACGGTTTAGAAGCCACGGGTTTAGCATCAGTGGACACATCCTCCAACCCCGGGATCCAGGACATGGCCGAGGCAGAGTTGCGCACCCACGTGAGTTTCTCTTCCTCGACGGTAAACTGTCTCTGTTGTTCGGCTGTCACCGCAGCGTTGAGACATGCGGCCAAGAGGGAAAGAGTGAGTAGATGACGCATACTGGAAAACACTACTATAGACGGAAGGATGAAATGAAATATAAATAAAATATAGAGAAGGGTAATGAGAATTTAATAAAAAAATATGGTGTTTAGTAAAGGAAACAGCGGAATACAGGTATTACCTGAGAAGATATAAGTAGAAGAGGGAACGGAGTCACATACAGGAAGCACAGGGTATAGGACCAGAGCAATCCTTTATTCCCTTTTGGCTGACAAATGAAGGGGGGGGGATAGTAAGGAGGTGTGACTTGGTCAGGTGAGGAATTCGCTACACTGGCCAAATGCAGAACTGCTAACCACAACCACAGTACTCATTTACTGAGGGAAAGAGAAAGGTTGTACACGTCGAATTTAATAATCAAACAGGAACACTTGGGTGTTATCGATGGATATAAAAATAACATTGGTATGTAATTACACAACAATAGGCAGGAGGGATAGAATATGTGTTATTGGAACCCTCTCATCCCATCCACTGTGTAATAATACAATAGACAGAGTAACTCCCTTTTTAAAACCCATATCTACTCACCCATAACAAACCGCAGCATACAGGCCGAGAACCACAGACTGTCGTTATTATCGCCGATTTTCTCCAAACAAGCGTCGGCCACGTCGCGTGGAATGGCGCCGGTTTCCCTCCGAGCGCGCACCACAACTTCCATGACATCATTTGTGAATTCGGGGTGTCCCTGAATTGTCAACACCTGGTTTCCTTTGACCATACCGTGATTATTACACTTGCTCGAATGTCCCAACACTTGGAACCCTTTGGGACAGTCCTCCACAATATCACGGTGCAACTGCAGCAAAGTGAGCGAGGAATACGTCGGAGCACCCAAGACTTGGCGACCGGTATCATTGAGCGTTACAGAGGTGGGACCCACTTCCCAACCTAAGGGATTGACCTTGGGAGTGACGCCAAAGGCCCGGGCGATAATCTGGTGACCAAAGCAAATGCCCAGCCACTTGAGCTGTGGGTACTGGGGCACGGTAGTACGAACATAGTCTACCAAAGTAGTGATCCAGGGCAGGTCCCCGTACGAATCGGCCTTGGAACCAGTAATGAGTATCGCGTCCCAGGCACTAGGGTTTTCTGGGTAGAGGAAAGGTTTGTTAACCACGTCGAACCCCTCGGTCTCCACGGTCACCGGTGGGTAAAGCTGACGACCTGCACGTTGTAAACACTGGGTGAACATGGTGTAGTAGTCCCCGCGTCGCTGGCACACTTCGGCCATGGGCACGTCGGTGACCAGAATGGCCACTTTAAGCACACGAGAAAGGGTAGTCATTGTAACAAAACAATAATGCAACACAAAGGTAAAGGTAAAGTACCGCTAAACTAGAATTCCCAATAGAAAATAGTTGTACCGTCAAGCAATAGCCTTGGGCAGATAATTCACTTTTTGGTCAGTGAGGTCTGGCTAGTCCAAAAATAGGAAGATTGAACTGCCCCCTGTGAATACCAACTGGCACGACATCCTATGGATATCCTTCTAAATGGAAGCATGATAATTCATGCATTGTTTAGAAGTAAAACGGACTTGTCAAGGAGTACCTAAACAGCAATAAATTGTCCCAGTCTCGACACATTTCATGTAATGCTAAGCAAATTCGTGCATTATCCAGTAGCCGATTTTGACAAAAGAAACACGATATCTGCGTCCCAAACATAAGGTTTAGACCGTAAATGTCGTAGATGAACAGTCCCAATAGCCACACCGCCCTTTAGCCCATTGTGGAGCCCGTCCTCCCATGTGGTCCACCGTACACCTCTGTATGGGATATTTATGATTTCAATAATGGTCTTCTTTTCTTTCCTCGATTGAGGCGTCGGCCTTGGCACACAGTGTGACATGTGGGTAAATAACTGCCGACCTTTCCCCCCGTGGGTTTCTCTACAGAATTCCTAGGGTAATGTGCTTTATAATATTTGGCTCTTTATTTCACAATAACAATAGATTTGATAAATTAACCAGACTTCCCGTTCTCTCCGCCTTAAATACGTCATAGCGGTCGGCCTAGAAAGATAAACCACTTTTACCACTTTACCTGACTTTACTCCGATTCTGCCAGGCAATGTTCGCTAGAATAACACGTCTATTACTCTCTTGCTCTATCCTTTTTCCCCTTCGTGACCCATTACTATTATCATTTTGTTTTTTTTTCCTTATTTCGTTAGTCGCCCTCGGTGAATGTCCCACTCTCGTCATGCGGAGCACTTATACCGTACGCTCCACGCCCAAGTTTCTGAAATACGCACTGCTCCACCCAAAGAGTCCACTCCCACCCTCTCCGAGTTCCGCACCCCTGACGGACGCACCGACTATTATGGCTATGCCTCGGCCTGGTTCGTTTCCATAATACAGCGGTACGCCGCCGACAAGGTCGACCCGGAAGCCCCAGCATCGGAGTTTCACCTTACGGAATTTCTCGGTTCCCTCGACCGACTGGGGGAACTCAGCGACCCTTACCAACGTTTGGCTGCTTGGTTAATAGGTATTGCCCTCTGGTCCTCCTTTTACCGGAGTGCTTTTTACTGCGGAATGTATTGGCTTCTATTGTATTGGGATCTGTTAGTGCCCATGTTATTGACCTTTCCTCTGGCGGTTCTGGTGTGGCACGGTGTGGATCCACACTTGGACTGGGGGTTTAACTCTCCCGTGTACGACCCTTTGTATAATGGCGGAGTTTCCACACAAAGGGTGTCGCTTGCGCCCGAATCACCTGAACCGTACAAGTCTGGTACCTATTCCCAACGGCGGTCCCGAAATCGGTTATCTAAACGGGGCAAGGCCAAATTACTGACCGAACTGTGGGATTTGTGGTTTACCCGGATGGGCCCTATTGTCCACCGGGAGTTGAAGGACCGCATGGAATTATTGGAGAAGGTCCGCAACGCCGTGAAGTGGCGGTATCCTCCCGCCTCTTGGTACGTACTCGGAGTGGTGTGTTTGTATATTATGGCTACTCTGGTGTTTTCCTGTCGGTTTTTGGCCAAGTATACTGGGTGCGGAGTGGGAATTGAGATATTTTTCCTGTTTCGACTCCGAGTACGCTATCCGCGCTACCGACGCATCTTTTCCATTCTTCACTGGCATCTGTGGCCTGTGCCTAATGATGCCGCATACGCCATGCAATTATTGCACCGGGCTACGTTACCCGGTGCTTCGGAAACCGAGTTGGATGGCAAAGCCACATTGCCCATTGATACGGATGTGGCCAAACTCACCCGTACTTCGCTAGACATTCCAACGGGAATGACTGGCACCTTGAATAGTCCCGCAGTTGGTGCACCGGGCACTTCAGAGCGACTCCGGTCGTCTCATGAACCCGATGCAAATGAGGAGTTTTCCCCTTCCACAGTGAAACTGGCCCGTAACACGATGCTGGGCCGGCAGGGGTTTCGGCGATTACGACGACGTTGGCGCACTACCGCTCAACGTGCCCGTAGTCGATCCCAACCCACGATTTCCCCGGCGCCCACATGGTCGTCACAAACCGAAAGCCTAAACCACAAGTCGCTCTTGTCCACACTCAATTTCCCCGGTCGTCGATCTTGGCACTGGACTCGATCGACCGAGGATGTCAATAAGGGTTGTTCGGCTGCACAATACCCTTACCAACAGGGCCAACGGTCACGTGTTCCGCTCGGATCCGCCCTAAGTTCATTTTTCACTCGGAATTCTTCCCCACAAGTGACTCAGACTGACGGCAGTGAGGGTGAGAGAGGGAAAAATATATCCTCTGTGCGAGTTACTCGGCCTCGCCCACCGAGTGCTTCCATGGGTCAGTTGAACTGGGATGCAACTGGTGATACTCATGACCACGCACCAGGGTCAGCAGCCCATGAAGACGGTGCTCTGCCCGTAGCAACCCACAATGCCGGTTTCTCGGGTCCTTCCACCGCCACGTCGAGCTGCGACTCCCTGATAAACCAAGCCTTGGACTCCACCGTCTCTTTAAACTCGTTTGACCACTCCCCTTTGGTAGCCACGGATGCCCCATTACATTTTCGTTGCTTGTATCGTAGTTTCCCCGGGATGCTGTACATCGAAGCCCATCATTTCTATTTCCGTAAATCACGTCTACTGGGTGCCTACGCTTTTGACCCCATACCTCTGGACTGGGTAACGGGAGTACGTAAATGTCAGAGTCTTAATCTGATGGTATACAAATCACCCGGTTTGGAAATTCAACTTTGCAATAACCAAACCATTGTATTCCATGGATTGACCCATCGGGATGAAGCCTTTCACGCGCTCTTGGTTCGTTCCTCTAAAAAGTGGCACCATGTGTAAGCGGGATTTACTTATCTCGGTACCAAGTGCCGTAATTCCTGTTGGTTAGGGTATATCTTCTCGGTGTGGTTTTACTAGTCTCCGTCTCTCTCTATTTCTGTATCTTATATGGTTTACTGTTATACATTCAAGCATTTTTTTTTGTTTCGCTTAGCTTTTAAAAGTCAAAGGCCGCCATGCACCCTGGCCTGCTGCACATTACAGATCAATACGTCATCTATGGCATACATGTAATATAAACAATATAAAAAAATGGTATTATCGTGATACATATTGGTGGCATCTAGAAATGGCCTTGAAAAGTATTTCATTAAAGCGTAAACTAATAGACCACTTAATTGGATTTTGGCCCTGCATACTGTGGTGGACATTGACTTGTGCTTGGTTCACACATATTTTTTTTTTCGCTTTGGCACCTCCGTGGTGCACTATTGACTGGTGTTCTAATTTAATCACACATATGTAAGCCTCGAATAGCTGAAAGAATTCATTCACACCATGGTATGTTTGAATTTTTTTTAACCCTACATCAAAAATTTCGACAGTGCAAAATGAGCCTTATCTAATTACATTGCGTTAAATTGTATTCGGTGCATCTTTGTTTTTAATCGCTATTGGTCGGAATAAAATCACACATGTGCGTCCTCCTGCACGTACTATGAACGTTTAACTATACATTCTATGGTCACTTGGTTTATTTGGTGTATACTGCTGTCACGTATGTTTACAGTGAGCTATCTTTACCGTTTATTTTTACCATTAAAACCGAGAGTGTGTCCAGGTTATAACAACTTGCGGCTATATTCAGTCTAATACGAGTAAACCTCCCCCCATGCTCTACGTTTATCTCTTTAGTTGAGCATGAGAAGCTCTCATACTACTCCCCAGGCATCCCTGATAGCAGTTGATAATGATATTCCCTCGATGCACTACTGCTTCAATGGCAATGCTAATGTGTACTCATCACCCCCAAAGGAGCGTACTCTTACTGGCCGCCTTATGGCCAACCTAGTACCGATTCTTAACTCCCCCCCCGGTTCGCAGACTAACAGGAGGTGCTATCTCCCATTTGCCTTTTTGTTCTAACTCGTCTCATCTTATTTCGGTGTGGCCACCTGGGTCATTCTTCACCAACGTTGGCTTCAACGGGTCGGTGAAGGTGTACAGCCATTAATCCAGCTAACCAAATTATGCATGTTTTCTATTGCTGGCTGGATTGTCGTAGCTGTTATTCTGGTACTGAGCTCGACTGTGTATGATATTCCTACTGTATCCCCTTTTATCGTTCTCTACGTGCTCTACCAAATCGGCAGTATCTGGATTACTTTTGCCATCTTTTGGCAATTGTTTCTCTCTGGTATTTCTCCGATGAGTACATTTCTTAGTCCGACCGAACTCAATGACGACCGTATTCTCGACTTGCAACAGCAGTCCCTTGAACTGAACCACCATTACCATAGCACGACGGGAAACGAGAAGCGTTCGTTTAGTCGTCTATCTTTCAGTAGAGGGGAACATATCGGTATGCACTCAGCCATTCTCCGCTGCACTCCGATGACTACCCAAACAGTACCTTCAACTCCTCATATGATTTATCTACGGCCATTTTATTCCCAAGGTTTCCAGCCGTGACCTGTTGGCAAGCCACAAGGCTTGTCCATCCCCAAACCTGTCAGAGCTGAGTCATCTGTCAGTTCCCAGTATTAAGGAGAAAATGACATGAGTAAAAATAATTGAAAATGATACTTTACCCTTTGTACGATCTATTTAGCCACCTAGGTAAATTGGCATTCAATAATGTACGATTCCCTGTGACCATCTTTTGGCAACTTATCACTATAATATAGTTGTGTTACGTTATATTAACATGGGTTACCCGTTTATCTTATAAACAAGTCGCACAGTCGCGATAAAATGGTGTAAATCAAAGAGTTCATACTACGGAATGGACATAATAAAGGTATATATTCACATACACCTCCTATGAATACAGGTTCTTTGTAAGTTTCGGAACTACATTAAAAAGGCACCCA
>JAOPJG010000566.1:0-20839 GCA_027478255.1 Dispira simplex | reverse complement strand
ATGCTGCCAGGAGTTCAAAACTGTCTCCCCCTGAAAGTAGGTCCAATATGGTCAAAAAAAGCTTAAGTGTAAGTCCCTGCTGCCCAGTTCGTTGGCTTGAAAAAGGTTGTGAAGCCTTAAGAAACTGGAACATGGAAATAGTGGTCTCCAAATTTCTAGGCATGGTGAATACTTTAGTGAAATATTACAAGTGAATTGTACAATTGAGTAAAAGTAGTGAATTGGACTGAGTGTGAGTGAATAGGAATGAATAGTCCTAGTGAATAGCAAAATTTAGGGTTCTTTAAGAAAAATCTCCAACTTTCTTTCAAATTTTATAAAAAAAGGCAAAATTTCTTTTAAAAGTGAGATAGAATGTAAAAAAAATTGTTTAAAAATAATCAAAGTGACCACAGTGGTATTACGATTGGAACAATTAATGAAACGATGGTAGTGTACGCCATTTCTTTTAAGGAAGAGAAGAAAAAAGGGAAATGGGCCACTTCTTTTCTTCGGTCTAAATCACGTGATTTTTCCTGGAAATTTATTTCATCCAAAACGCTATAGAGTCGAAAAAAAATCACCCATATTATTTAGGCATTCTTTTACCTGCCAATGGTGGAGGATCATAGGACATACTAGAATCCTGCTCATTGGGTAACTCAGAAACACACTACATATCCCCTTGCTATATAACCCCCTAGTAATCGAAGGTCCCTGGGTTGTTCACTTTGTAACTTGCATCACACCCATAGCAATATATCATAATTCAATTCTTTGTATTCAAGGACAAGTATTCCCCTTCTCTGGTATTCTCGATGATTAATAAATATACCAGTTCATAGTGATAAATTATTCAACTACTATTGGGGTTTATTACTTTGGTTTATTTTAGGTGCCTGCTCGCATATCCATACTCAATCCCTACTACCATCTGAATTATTCATCACTATCTGAATCTGGGCTATTATCACTGAAAGAAACCTTCAATGGCAATTGCAAACTTGTAGAGAATATTTTCTGCTTCTTCAGCACGAGAAATAAGACGCTCACAGTATAAATCTATGCCAGTGCGATTGGTAGACGTAAATGCGTTATTCGGAGGGTGATCTGTCATTGGTTTAACATTGGCGAACATTCTTATCGGACCATAGGCAATTTGGCCAAGGCGAGATTCGTCTTTCCGTACTGTTGTCTCTTCTCCAGAAATCCTTCCCAACGAAAATGATGACAGCTTGCCATCCCAGTCGAAAATAATTCGGCGTAGCTTCAAAAACAAGGGCTTCAACATTTGGAACTCGGGTCGTAATTCATCGAGAACTGTCTCGAATGTGAAGTCACTAAGTGTATCTTTAATCTTCGCCAGTAAACATTCATATCCCGATTCGCCTTTGGCCCACGAACGAATTGATAGCTGCTTGGCTAGACCTACAGGGTGAATACTTCTTCGTGCCAAAGCAGCCGGATGTTGGTTGGTCAACTTCAATCGGCTAACGGGTTGGACACGTGAATGGGCAGAGGGTTGCACAGAAGTGTCATGAGCAGCGTTTGGCGCCGTTGTAGTACTTCGATTACGACTGATATCCGGTGGGGCGAATCCCATCGTACACTTCCATACCCAGAGGTACAGAAACGACTCGAGCTCGTCCACGATGGACAGTCTGTTTGAATATCCAGCCAGATTCAACATGCTCATAAAAGGTACCGTCCCCATACCGAACCGCGTTTTGTCGTTCCCAACATCAGAACACAGACGAGCGTGGTCGAAGTCAATCAAGAGTGGATATGGATCCCCATCGTATTCGCGAACCAAGACATTTCCCTCGGACAAATCCCGGTGGTAAACTTTGCAGTCTTTGTAAAGGTAGTAAATAACCCAAAAGAGACGTGCGAAAACGTACACGCCATGATCAACCAATAGTTCCGATCCATTTGCCCTCCCGAATTTCTCGATATACTTGGGGTTATGAGCCCAAGTGTGTAATGACGACATCGACTCTCCCACCGACGACATAAGTATTCGCTGGTGGACCGGATTGATTATCTTGATATCGGGTATGTCATTATCAGCACCACTCTCCGTCGTAGTTGATGTTTGCGGTTGTACCGAACGCCGACGATTAATGATATCTAGCTCACCGCAGTACTTTACTACGGTACTGTAATGCTCCGAACCAGACGAGATACCGACATTTATGTACACCGACCCACCCACTTTCATCATCGGTACGCCTTTGGTAATGAATTTATTCTTGCTTTTGCCGATTTCCCGGAAGATACGGACCTCATTCGGCAATGCTTCGATATTCATCATCTTTTGATTTTTAAGGTCATGGTCAAGTTCCGCCCACGATTCCTTGAGAACCAATTCATATTCCTTCGCATCTCTGGTAAGCGAGGCACGGTGGCAACGGGTCCGACGACCAAAGAGACTACCGTGAATCTTGAGAGGGACTGGTTTCACGTAAGCAAGTGTTGGGTTTCTGGGTTTCTGGGTGCTGTCAAAACACTTCACCTCCCATACCTTAACGTCCTCCAACCATCGCTTGGTCGGATCAAACCCAGCACGGTATGCGGAACAGATGCATAAACGAATAAAGTTATCAATGAACATCTGGTGACCCGACTTTTCTTTCATATCGATCGCATTGGAGGATACAGCAGCATCATGGGTAAAAAGGACAAACCGCACTGTCGTTTTGGAGACGACCCAGCCCCATATAGTATTCCGCTCAAATGTCGCCTCAAGCGCGGAACAGGCATACCAACCGAGTTGGCTGTATTCCGCTTGTTCCTGTGCTTTGCTGTAGTCAGCTTTGCACTCGACAACCCCAAAACAACGCCAAAAGGGGCCCTGAGTAACGTCGACTTCGGGTTCAGGTTCCGATGGAGGTTTCTCGGGG
This sequence comes from Dispira simplex, assembly GCA_027478255.1. Classification (NCBI taxonomy): domain Eukaryota; kingdom Fungi; phylum Kickxellomycota; class Dimargaritomycetes; order Dimargaritales; family Dimargaritaceae; genus Dispira; species Dispira simplex. Next base: position 17,957 of record JAOPJG010000566.1, on the reverse strand, counting down.
TGCTTTCCCTTGGACGAACAGTTCTTCACCATTCCAGGCGTAGGTTTGGATTCATCACGAGTTTGGCTGGTGGAGGATATATGTTGCTTTCGGTTGGATTTCGACTCCTCGTACCCCAGGAAGGCTGCGCACTCTGCCTCGATGTCCGTTTTAGGGTCGTACCAACGTATAGCGATATCATGTTGCTTTGCGAAGGTCGGTTCGCCACGGATATCGCCCATTCGGTTTGGCAATAAATATCGTTCTAACGGCAGATTTAATTTTTGGCGCTTGTCCCAGACAAGTAACGCAATGAGGTACACGAATGCTTTAAACTGGGGGTACATCCGTGCCTCCCATCTACCACTCTCTGATCTACCAGTAGGATTAAACCACTCACTGGCTTTCTGGTATAGCCGTTGGTGGAGTGAGTTCGGGTCCGGATTCACCACTTCACCTAGGGCCATGAAATTCTCCGCGATACTACTATATTTTCCGACTGACGACACTCCCGTTATTTTCTCAACGAGGTCCGACTGGTCCGAAATCATGCGTCTTTCCAGGTCTTGCTCAATTCCGTTGGCACGTTGCTTGTCGGCGTCCTTCAGGGTGAGGCCTTCGCACTGGGTGGTGTAGGTGTTCAAGCTGCTCCATGTACTGGGATACAAGGGTTGGGGCGCCATAGTTTGATTTGGTACACGTATGTTGTTCAGAAAGGGAGTAAACAAAGGGGAATATGAAGAATGTAAAACTAGAACTATACTGTAAAAGTGAAAGAAAAGCGAAATGATAAAATGGGCTAAGGTCAATAGAAGCTTGGAAGAATGATAACTGCGGCGCAGTGTTGGGTTAAAAGGATACGAATATATCTTGACTGTAAGTAGACAATCCACTGGGTGAAGTGTCCTATCAGCCCAAGGCGTTGTAACCCATTTAAATAGGTAATGCGGGTTTTGCTGAAAGAGGATAATAACGGCAATAGGATAACAATGACTGATGTTACTACTCCAGTTTGTACGTCTGAAATATGCAGAAGTGAGTGAGAGAAAAGTGAAACATAAGCAGTGAGTGAAAGAGGGAAGGATCTCAGCATCTAACTGTGATTTCAATGTACTTTTTCAGATGCATTGCATCGTGGGATACAGTTCATATGCGTAGTTTACGCTTGACTGCATAGCGAAAAAACCACCAGACCTGAATGGACCTGAGACACACAAATATATTGGTTAAATTTGAGTTGATACGTCTTTACTTCAAATCTCTGTATAAGTGAAGAATCATTACCAATGTGGGACATATACAGATGCTCGGCTAAAGAACTGGTGTTGAATAGTTCTTGGCTGTCACTTCATTAGACCCCATGGAAATTTACAGCCTGACATCATTGAGAATATGAACCCCTAACTAGTGACTTATCCCACAGTGGACAAAATGAACCACTTCTCTTTACTGCGGTGATTGGGCACTTTTAAAGAGGTCTTTCCTTGCATAATTTTCTAAAAAATTGACTTATTGGTAATGCCCTCGCTATCCAATATATCGCATTAGAATGCCCCCACACATGACTTAGTAACAGTTTGACCATCACACTGATATTTTTCCTTTGCAACTGTAATTCGTACAATAAAGGAGCACTGCTGTTTCTTGATGGGCAACCAGAAGTGGGGTATTGTCAAAGTGTCAAAAATACAAGGTTCATTATTTACCACTATGTTACTCGTAGCTCTATAGCAAGTGGAGGTAATGATGCACTTGCTACCATGTCCCTGGTAAGATTAGATAGGCATAATCCTCCACATCCATGTTATTCCGTGCTACAAGGACGAGAGCAAGTATAAGTGATATACAATTTACCTTTACACCAGAAACTGAGCTACATATAAATAAATATCAATCATCACGTTCTCTCTTTTTATGATATTGTATATGAAGCAGTCATAGTACATTTTCCACTTATTCATATGTCGCTCTATATTCTCATAGTCATAAATATTACTTGGTATGGTAATCCGCAGCGCTTACTCTACCAACTTCCCAATTAACTGACTATTACTAAGATTTGGCTTGACCTGTTAAGAAAGAAAGATTTTTGGTGCAGAATAGTAGCACTAGCTTGAGTGAGCTGAATGGGCATGAGTCATCCTTAGGGGTCATGTTTTCTGTCTACAATGTGGAAAAAAAGTTGTCAGTCAACAAAAATTCACACACTTTGGTATCTGGAGCGGTGTATTTTACCTAATTCTAAGGCTTGTCCACAGAATATGAAGCATGTACACTTGAGAATATATTTTCGCCTTTTTGGTGACTACAAGGGGCAGCAGATTAGCACATAATACACACGGATAAATATAGGGAGTCACACTCATGGTAATGAAACAGGAGTGGCAAATTACATCTTCCAATGAGGACGACCAGCTCTCTCAAGATGAAGCTGATTTGATGATCACAAGTCAGAACATCCTGGATGATGGGATGGTGTAACCTCTTCGCAAGGTCCCCTCTAGTCTTGCGCTCTCAACATGGAGCATATTGATGAATATTCGTCTCCATGAAAATTGTTTACATTTCGATGTCGAAGTACACTTTATTTTTGTTATGATTTTATTGTGTCATTTTTTGATTAAATAAGGGGATGGGGTCAGCAATAAAGTCCCTCATGAATAAAAAACCTGCCTGTTAAATTAGAAAGGTTTTTTTTTACCTACTCATACATCTCTAAAGTTTCATTTGAGTGTCTCCTCGCAACGGTGACCTGAATCCTATTACAGTAACAACCTCTACATTATCTATGGTATATGTAGGAGATGATACTTTGCAATCACTGCCATATTCTACCAGGTTAGCTCGATGTTCAACCAGGGTGGAGGGACATGGTCGTGTGACGAAATGGACTCATGGAATACCATTCAACAGGTAAGAACTTAATATGAATTTGTCATATAAATGTCTCTTCTGCTGTCAGTCTTAGCCTTTTTGTGATCAACGTTGCATGTTGCACGAAATATTTTAATGACCATTTGCCTCTACCCTGACAACCACATCCTTACTTTGCTAACTTTCTCTCGAATTTTAACTGGTGGAAAGCAGTGTGGAATTCTCAATCACGTGCATCGTTTTTTTAAACGGAGATTCGGGGGGGGGGGGTTGAAAAGAATACGAGCGTTAGTACTTCCGCTTTACATGTTGGCCTTTGTTACATTCACTAGACCTTTTTTCTTATATTACCTGCTGCATTAGTATCCCTGACATTCACTTATGTTTCAAATTTGTTGGTGCCAGTTAGTCCGTTCACATTGACTTTGGTATTTACATCTTACTGATTTGTTGATAATGGCGAATACGAACGACCAGATTGCCAAGTATGAGGCCTTTATCAACGACCGGCTACACCCTACGTTGTCCCAGGTTCTTGCCGATCGGGATGTTATCTATGACCGCATTGCCGAGTTTCTGAAACTACGTAACAATTTGGAGGTCCTTGATAAACAACCCGTCACATCGTTGAAAACACAGGTGGATCTAGGTGCCAACTTTTACGTCCAGGCGCACGTTCCTGATACTCGTTACATATTCGTGAGCGTTGGTTATGGATTCCATTTGCAAATGACCCGTCAGGAAGCCGTAGAATACATTGCCAAAAAGGAGAAGCAGTTACAACATAAGGCCAACAAGTTAACGGACGAGGCTAACAGTCTGCGGGCCCAGATTAGGACATTTTACCTTGGTATTGCGGAACTGATGCAACTTAGTGGGATGCCGTCGGTATCGCCTTCTTCGTCTACCCGCGTTCAATAATAATCATCGCCAGGAAGTGTTTTTTTATTGTAATTATCTATGGTTGGTTTTGACAGATGATTCTGATACTTTACCTTCCTTAACATAATGACACTACCCCTAGCGGGTGCTGCTCCCCGAATTTTTTGGGGGGCTTCTTGGTATTTTGAATTATCTAGCATGTGTACTTTACTTCGCACTCAGTTAAAACATAAATATGGCCGAATACCCGTGCCAATGAGTTTTCTTTTATTTTATAGACTTCGGTATTCAGTGACGTCAAGGAATTTGCTTTGTATAAAATTGAATGTAGTCACTGATTTCCTTTTGCCATTTGTGAACATGGTAACAAAAATTGATATTGGAATTTATGAGAAGCTAATTTTTTTGTTAAAGGGTGCGAGGATCTTGGGAATATTTTTACATCGACCCTCCGTTCAACTCAACGTTCAATGAGAAATAGTACTCACTCAACCATTCAGTTTAACATGTTTGTGGCTTTAAATAAGAATAATATCAAGAAGCGGTCATCATATTTATATTTCTCCTAGTACTTTCTTTACCTGCCAACTACCATGGTATCTCTCTCTTCTCCGTTTATTGGGGTCGACGGTAGCACAAGGTATCCAGTTACCTCATCGATCTCCTCAAAGACAAGGTAGGTCACAACGAGCTTAGAGATGACTGATGATGGCGTCGGTGAATGCGGTGTTGGTGGAGTTGCCACCCAAGTCACCGGTCAGCACCTTACCTTCGGCGATGGTATTGAGCACGGCGTTTTCAATCTTGTCCGAGTACTCGTTCAACCGCATATGACGCAGCATCATCACAGCTGACAATAGCAACGCGGTGGGGTTAGCCTTATCCTGACCGGCGATATCAGGAGCAGTGCCGTGAACCGATTCAAAGATGGACGCATCCCGACCGATATTACCCGACGGGGTGAGACCCAAGCCACCGATCAACCCGGCGCACATATCGCTAAGAATGTCACCGTACAAGTTGGGCATCACCATGACAGTGTTGTTAAAGTTAACCGGGTTTTGGGTGATTTGTAGACAGGCACGGTCCAACAGAATTTCGTCGAATTTAACGTCAGGGTATTGCTGCGCCAGCTCCTGACAGGCGCTCAGGAAGAGACCATCGGACAACTTCATAATGTTGGCCTTGTGGACGGCCGTAACGTGGTTGCGACCCGAGCTACGAGCGTATTCGAAAGCAAAACGAGCACACCGTTCCGAGGCGGGTTTGGTGATCAACTTGATACTCTGCACCACACCATCCACAACTTCGTGCTCGATACCACTGTACTCACCTTCGGTATTTTCCCGAATCAACACGGTATTAACGTTATCGTAGGGAGTCTTGTAGCCCACAATACTCTTGCACGGACGCACGTTGGCGTACAGGTTGAAGGTACGACGCAAAGTCAGATTCATAGATACGTGGCCTTTACCGATCGGGGTAGCCAAGGGACCTTTGAGAGCGATGGTGTTCTTTTGAACCGAGCGCAGGGCCTCGTCAGGAATGACTGTACGTCCGTTGCGAAGCACGGGGGTGACGTCCACGGTTTCCCATTCAATGGGGGCCTTGGCCGCGGCGAACACACGCTGAACCGAATGGGAAATTTCCGGACCGATACCATCACCGGGAATCATGGTCACTTCGTAGTTGCCATTGCCGTTAGGCTTGCTGTGATATGTACCTACGGCGGAGCCAACGGGGGTCGAAAAGGACCGGGTCCAGGACTGACGACCCAAGAGATTCACTACGTTACGGGAGCGAGAAACGAGCATGGTGAACGGAATAGAATTTAAAGACGAAAACTGAGTGCAGAGAGGAACAAGCACACCAAGTAACCAAGTCTCTACAAAATAGTTAATAATAATAATAATACCGACAAAGGTATAAACGGAAAAGTCTACTCTAAAAAGCGAGGGTTATACTTTAGCATGAGCGAAACAAGGAAAGTGGGAACAGTTTGAGGGTGTCTCTTTTTAAAAGTGTTTCCTAATTCTCCCCAACCCACCTTGTTTATTGGGGCAGAGAATAAGACCGCACAAAGGCCGTGGGCGATTAGGCAGACGAATTTCCCAGCCCACCAATGAAAATAAATTCCCACTGGTTCGTCCTGAGGAAAAAAAACTAAGATAAGACCTAAGACGTAAGCACCTCGCCAGTGGTGGGTTGCTGAAAGAAAAAAAAGTGAGAAGCATAACCAAAAGACACTAACCATGGCTGGAAATTATCAGGGGGGGGACATTATAGTGCATTGCAAGAACTGGGAGGATAGGAGGAGGGAGAAGATAAGCAAAGGTGTAGACTTGATCATAGTTCGCTTGTAGGAAATAACAATTGCTACTCCCCATTATTTGCATTCGTTTTACTTTTTTTTTAATTTAACCTAACCGCTAGTTCGAACGTTACATTGACCAAGAAGATACGACCTAATACCATGGACGTGGATCGCGAGTGGTACACGATGGACGACGCGGGAGTCCTAAGTGAAGAGCACAATCCTTTTGGAAATTACAGTGCACGAGATGAACAATTAGCCGAAGTCCAGGCCAAAAAACGGGCCAAACGGATATCGGCCCGACAAATGCAATACAAAGAAGACAGCGCGAAATGGGAAGGAACACGTCTCCGTCAAAGTGGTTTAGGGCAAACGTTGGGACTAAACGCACTAGAGGTGGACCACGAGGACGACCGAGTACATTTATTGGTACACGATATCCGACCGCCTTTTCTCAAAGGACAGGAGCTGAGCACGGGCAAAACCCAACAAGGTATGGTCCAAACTGTACGGGATCCTACTTCGGACCTAGCGGTATTTTCCCGCAAGGGCAGTCGACTGGTACGGGAAAAGCGAGAAGAAATGGAAAAGCAAAAGGCCACCCGACATGCCCTAGAGTTGGCCGGCACCACACTGGGTAACGTCATGGGCGTACGCAGTACCGAAGAAGAATCACAGGAATCTACAACCAAATCCACCGACCAAGCCGACACTCCGACGATGGTGCCACCCTCAACCGCACCCAACGAGCCCACTCCAGATGACGACTTTGCCGAAATTGGTCCCCAGCCCGACCCTGCAGACCAAATAAACCCCGGGACTGAAGCGGCCAGTGATTTTTCCCGGGCCAAGAGTATTCGGGAACAACGTGAATATTTACCAGCATTTGCAGTTCGGGATAACCTCTTGCAAATCATCCGGGACAATAACATTGTAGTCATAGTAGGACAAACTGGATCAGGTAAAACTACCCAACTGGCTCAGTACCTATACGAGGAAGGGTATGGTCTGTACGGCATGATTGGTTGTACACAACCACGCCGGGTGGCCGCCATGTCGGTGGCCAAACGTGTGAGTGAGGAGATGGGTGCCACCCTAGGTGAGGAAGTCGGGTACACTATTCGATTCGAGGACTGCACCAGTAAAAACACTGCTATCAAGTACATGACAGCGGGGGTGTTACTACGAGAATCACTAGGAGAACCAGATCTAGACCGTTATAGTTGTCTAATTATGGACGAAGCCCACGAACGTACTTTGGAAACCGATGTTTTATTGGGTTTACTCAAACGTATCATTACTCGCCGACGTGATCTCAAGGTGATTGTTACTTCGGCCACCCTCAACGCCGAACGATTTGCCGAGTTTTTCGGTACTGCGCCCACGTTTACCATCCCCGGACGTACTTTTCCGGTGGATACTTTATTCTGCAAAAGTCCCTGCCCGGATTATGTGGACGGTGCCGTCAAACAAGCCCTATCTATTCATCTCTCGCAACCGGTGGCGTCAGGGGATATCTTAATCTTTATGACAGGTCAGGAGGACATTGAAGTAACCTGCCAAGTGCTGGCCGAACGGTTGGAACGGTTAGACCATGATCAGTCGTTATCCCCACTGACCATTCTACCTATATATTCCCAATTACCGGCTGACCTTCAGGCCAAGATTTTTGAGAAAACGGATGGTCGAGCACGCAAATGCGTGGTGGCCACTAATATTGCCGAAACTTCGTTGACTGTCGACGGTGTCATGTACGTGATTGACAATGGGTACTGCAAACTCAAAGTGTATAACCCCCGTATCGGAATGGATGCACTCCAGATCACCCCCATTAGTCAAGCTAACGCCGATCAGCGTGCGGGGCGAGCTGGTCGAACGGGTCCCGGTACCTGTTACCGACTGTATACAGAACAGGCCTACCGGTTAGAAATGTTTCCCAGCGCCATCCCGGAAATTCAACGTACCAACCTGGCCAACGTGATCTTGCTGTTAAAGTCGCTAGGAGTGAAAAACTTGCTCGATTTTGATTTTCTGGACGCCCCTACCGATAGTAACGTCCACAACGCCATGTACCAATTGTGGATCCTGGGGGCCCTCGATAACCAAGGTGATCTTACCCCGTTGGGCCACCGCATGGTATCCTACCCGCTCGACCCGTCCTTGTGCAAAATGCTCCTGACCGCCGAATCCTTGAGTTGTACCGCCGAAGTGGTCACCATCGTTTCGATGCTTTCGGTACCCTCGGTGTTTTACCGCCCCAAGGAACAAATAGAGCAAAGTGACGCCGCCCGCGAAAAATTCCTGGTCGCCGAATCCGACCACCTTACCCTACTTCACGTGTATAATCTATGGAAAGCCAATGGTTACCGGGACACCTGGTGTAGAAAACATTTTATTCATGCCAAGGCCCTTCGTAAAGCCAACGAAGTGCGCACTCAATTGCTTGATATTATGAAAACTCAGCGTATGCCTTACCAATCCTGTGGAACCAACTGGGATGTCGTACGTAAATGTATTTGTTCGGCCTATTTCCACCAAGCATCCCAACAGCGTGGTATTGGAGATTACGCCAATTGCCGTACGGGTATGCCATGTCATCTTCATCCCACCAGTGCTTTGTACGGGTTAGGCTACACTCCCGACTATTTAGTATATCACGAATTGGTCATGACTTCCAAAGAGTACATGCAGTGTGTGACTGCCGTAGACCCCCACTGGTTGGCGGAAATGGGCCCCATGTTTTTCAGTATCAGGGACGCTCATTGGGGACCCAGCAATGTACGCCAAAAGGTGGAGCAAGAACAACAGCAGATGGTGGAAACGAGTCAAACTCAAAGTCGACATCGACAAAAGCGACAATCCTCACTATCTGGTCCTCAGGAGCGCAAGTCCTATCGACAAACGACGTCTGTGTCTTCTCTTCCGGCTATGGCCACCCCAGGACTACGCACTCATCGAAAACCGGGTTCTTTTGCACGGCGTCGATTTGGGATTTAACTAGGTGTGTTAAAAAAAACCCCCGCACGATGTATTATTTTCTAAAATTCATATTTATTTAAACTTATGTACTGATGTAACATTCTCTACTATAGAAATAATTAAAAAATGAAAGGCCTGCCAGGATATCATTTGATACCATAGCACAAACAGATTAGCCAATGAAAACAAGTGAAATGATAGTATCCGGGATGGCCTTGCTACAGGGTGCAGGTTAGATTACTGTAATATTTGTTACTGTCACACTTGAGCAAGAGATGTGCATGACAGACGACATAAAGTTGTTTATTTAAAAAAAAGAAACAAGTGTAAATAAAAAGGGTTAAAATGCTGTCTACTATTCTGCCTGGTTAGTAATACACAAACAGGTCGGATACGCAGAATAGGTAGAAAAACGGCCAGATGATAGGTTTACTCCGGAAAACTAAGAAATACCTAACCCAACGTACCAATGTAGCAGGTTCTGGGTCTAGACTTCACCTCATCCACCCGACCTTTCAATGTGTCCACCAGGGCCAGATTATCAAGGTATTCCTGGGGATCTACCAGTGTAGTCAAACTAGCGATAGAGGCCCGCGACGCCGGATCCGGACGTTTACTCTGTACCAAACTACGTACTTCCATGGTACAAGGAGACAAAACCCGGCAAGCGGATACGGACACTAGTCCAATTTTACCTGCCAACAACGCCGCTCGTAAATCATCCGCCAATTTATCTGGTGATTGTTCAGCTACCGCCCGTTTACCACCACCGTACCAAGTACCAAACCACGACCGGGGAGCTACAAAACCCACCAAGGCGGTCGGGTCCAGTTGGTCAATGACGTGTATTACTTGGCTAGGGATAATATTTAAACAGGGCAAGGCGTAATGCTTACTATGTTTCTTCAACTCTAAGCTGTCGGTGATAACTTCCACGGTAAACAATACCCGTGGGTTCCGTAAATAATCCACAATGGCCTCGTAGAACCGAGTGGGTAACATTAATGCAGCATCGTGAGGGTTGAGTAGGGCAGGATTTGCAGACCCCATGGCCGAGCGTATCGATTCTCGCACCGAACGATACCAGCTAGCCATGATGATTTAACTAAATAAAAAAAGGTATAAAAGCTATGGAAAAAAATAATATTATTAACGGTTGGTAACTAGTGGGAAGGTCTATATAAACCTGTTGACCATAATACGTCTATACTAGATATTAGTCTAGAAATGGACATTCAATACCGACACTTTAAGAGAAACAATATAAACTTTAGCCACTGGACATCTACGAACTCATAGCCAAAGTATGTATACAGTTTACATGAGCCCTGATATAAATGTTTCTAGGAGAAAGAAGTACTAGTCTATTACTCTTTGCATAGCAAAAAAGATATTAAAAAAATATGTTAAAAACAAGTCACCTGGGTCTATTAAAGAAAATTAGAGGATAACATTACCGAGACAAGCAGTAAAATTCTCCGGCGGAGGTTAGAGCTACTATATAAACAATAAATCGCCAAGTTCCGAGGATTTTAAGAGGGAGGGGACATCCAACCCGTCAGAAAAAAGTACACGCTCCTCTTTCCCTTTCAATCCCTTCCCCTTAACTTGAAGCAAAAGTGAATGGAGCACACCACCCAAAAATTGAAGCGTAGCAGGGCTATTTTCTTATTCGTGTGGTCCCTGTGTTACACAGCTGAGGTGCTCGAATGGTATATCGCGTACAGTGGTTGAGGTCCAATTATGACGTTTATCGGGGTGGTACTCTGGCCGTACGCGATTCCTGTATGTGTAACTCACATCAAGTGAGCTACTGGTTGTCCTTTCGCCTAAATCACCCCGCCCTTTTATTTTCTTTTTTTGTTCTACTCTCTCACTGCTTTTTTTCGTTTGGACAGGCCACGGTGCCCTCTTTCTTCGCTGAAAACTGTGGCGGTCGGTGTAACCTCCCCCTACGGATGCGATGGTGGAGGACTATTGGTTTGAGAGAAGACTTGGCCTTGCGCTATCTTTGGATCTGTTGTTGGGTGTAGGTTTGCGGAAGTTTACTATCTACCAGAAAACCATACGTTTATGATTATGTTTGGAGTTAATCAGCCGAAGAAGCACACAATAGTGACCTACTGCTATGGATTGCAAAATTTGAGCCTATATTTCGTTGGGGTGAAAAAAAAAGGTCAAAAGTAGATGAGAATACAGCGCTGTATCTCCACTCATCCGCAGTAATATCCCTTGCATGGTAATCTCGGAGGAATATACTGTGAGTTATATTTCATTGATGTCCTTGTACGGTCTGATGCACTGGCACCATTTATTTGGAATATTTACCCTTGAACATTGTTCACCAAACATGACATTTTTACAAACGAATCTTAGTTCTAATGCGAGGGATTCAAAGTTCGGCACATCGCTTAGCTTTTAACCACGTTATTTCTTGGGTTGGCAAAATCAAGTATGGGGACCAATCTCTCTCTAACGAAGGAGTGCGACTTAATGTCGATTTTATCTTGCTAAAATGGGAAGCGTAACATATCTTATACGCCAACGCTAACCTTGTCAAGTAGAAGATAAAGGGAAGCGCGCCCTGTAAGTCTTTTGTTCGAGTTATTAATACTTAAGGTAACTGGCAAATATGCTGAAAAGCATCAATAATATAAAAAAACTTAGCCTAAAACTTAAACAAATGAACACACACACACATACAAATGCGGAAGATCATATTCTTTTTCTTGAAAACATAATAAAAACATAACGTATTACATAATCCAATCCCACATTACTTCACAAGTCATGAGGTTAAGCGAGACCAGGCGGAGTAACTCAAGGGGCACATGATAAACTGTAAGGGTAACGGACAACATGGTAAGCCAGGTTAATTCCACGCGGAATATCTCGAATCACCACCATTGCCGTAGCTCTGGTAACCACCATGGCCATTCCCACTTCCGCCGTAACTGCCACCGTTACCCCAACTGCTACCGCCACGACCACCGCGTCCTCCGCCGTAGCCTCGGTTACCACCACCGTAACCACCACGATGGGAGCCATAGCGGCTTCGACCATAACGACCCCCTCCATTGTCAGGGTAAGAGCGTTTAACCATATCCATCAATTTAGGATCCACTTCCTGGTTGGCTTCCTTCAGAATGGCAATCAACTTCTTGGCAAATTTGTTATCATCTTCGGTAAAGTAAGTAATGGCAGTACCAGTAGTACCCGCACGACCAGTACGGCCAATGCGGTGCACATAGTCTTCGATGTTGGATGGCATTTCGTAATTAATAACATATTTGATACCCTTGACATCTGTCGGCAATAAAACCATAAAATATACATGATGAAACAATTTCCTAAGGTTAGTTACCAGGTCCTTTGGCTAAAGAACAACAACGCATTCAAAGTAGGTCGTCTCTCACTCTCCTATAAATAGCAGAGATACCTAACGGTATATCTAGACATAAACAAACACCAGGGAATAACACCACTTGCCACCCCAAAGCACATAAGAAAGCGGAACGGCCATTCCCAGGGAGCGGAAAAGAAGGCCTTGTATCAAACACAGCAAGTGAGTGCGTTATGATTGGGATGTCCACCTCGCCGTTCCACATCTCCGAGTGAGGGGGGATGGGTTATAAAAGAGAAGTATGTGAATCCAGGACTGCTTTACCTTTTCATATCTTCCGTGGTTCGGTCTGCGAAATGGGAAAGAAGGACAGAACATCGCCAAAGATACCTCCTTTTGTCGTCTTTTCCAAAAAAAAATGACCAAGGGTAACCTCACAATGGTATTCAATAGCTACCAAAGAACTTCTGCATTCATCTCACCCTTTCCCTACTTCTCCCTACCTAGCATCAAAGGGAATAATGCGCCTTAAATATCGTTCTACCGTGCACATCTCCCGCTTTCTAGAAGACAATAGCCGGATGCCACAGTATCCGTTGACGATTATTCCCAATTACGCGAACCACAATAAAGAAACACCCAAGATAATAGGTGCGGTACATCCAAAGCGGGAGGAAATGTAGCTTTGACGAATGGTGGGGCACCATCAGACATTTTGTTACTTGGTCTTTGTAAAGTATCACCTACCCACACATTGGTGGTTTGTTGATGCTTTACAAAGACCGAGTAACGATATCTGATGGTGTTTCACAAAGCCCACCTAATGCCACGTTCACACACGTAAGATGCGCCCTCCCTAATAGCACGGACAAACACTCCCCTTTTTTCTTCCCTTATCCTTCATAATTCATGCTCACATTATGCAAATACGCTGCAAAGCAGCCACCTATCAAGTTACACTGGGAAAACATAACACATGTGACCACATATTCACTTCCCTACTGCGACAGCAGTACTGGGGAAGAGAATCACTACGAATTTAAAAAATGTACATTACCTATACCACGACTGGCAACGTCCGTGGCCACCATAATAGGGCTACGTCCTTCGCGGAATTGGCGAAGAGTCCAATCACGTTCACTTTGGCCCTTATCGCCGTGGATAGCCAGAGCCGAATAGCCCGCGTTGCTAATATCTCTGGCCAATCGATCGGCACCACGCTTGGTGGCCGAGAAAATAATCGTCTTGTTTTCCGCCTGCGACATAATTTGTTTTAATTCGTCCATCAGCAGGGGAAGTTTGTCATAGGCGGACACCACCTTGACCTTTTGGGTAATGGTATGACTGGCACAAAGGTCCAACGAACCAATGTTGACTTGGATAAAGTCACCAAGGTAGTCTAAGGCCAGACGTTCCACTTCCTTGGGCCAAGTGGCGCTCCACATCAAGGTCTGTCGGTCTGGGCGAATACGATCCACAATAGTACGGATTTGGTCCTCGAAACCCATGTCCAACATACGGTCGGCTTCGTCCATCACCAGGTAAGTGACACGGCGCAAGTTAGTGATACCGTCGTTGAGGAAATCCAACAAACGGCCGGGGGTGGCAATGCAAATTTCCACACCTTGACGCAAGGCACGAATCTGGGGACCCCGTGGTGCCCCACCGTAACAACAGGTGGTACGAAGGTTCATGGGACCGGTGAATTTATCACACTCTTGCTGGATCTGGCAGGCCAGCTCACGAGTGGGGGCCAGAACCAGGGCAATGGGACCATCGCCACGTCGAAGCCTCTGCTGCGCGCTAATATGTACGATGGCGGGCAAAGCAAAGGCCATAGTTTTACCGGAACCAGTCTGGGCAACACCAACCATGTTACGTCCGGACAGGGCCATGGGCCAACCCTGGGCTTGAATCATGGTGGGACTAGCATAACCTTGCCCCAACAATACCTGGAGAATGTTGGGAGAAAAGTTGGCCTCTTGGAAGGTCTTGATGGGCTTAGGTACATCGTTACCAACAATGGTCATTTCGTGCTGACGACGGTATTCTTCCACTTCCTCCATGCTACGGATGGTCACGTCAGGGTGTTCCACGTAAAAATTCTTCTTGAAGGGAACCAGTTCCATTTTACCCCAGTCCTCAGTAGGAGCAGCGGCTTTTTCACCGTAAGAGGAACGAGAGCTAAACCCACCACGAGACCTACCGTAACGGTCAGAGTGACCGTGATCTCTGCGGGAATGTTCAGGGGAACGGTAGGACGAGCGACCATAGTCACGACCACCACGGTGGTCACGAGAGGGAGAATAATTGGTCATGGTAAAAGGATTTCACGCAACGATAGAGAAAGGTAAGAAAGTACGTAAAAAATGACAACAAGAGACGTTAAATGAAAAACCAGTGCTCTGGAATAAGAAAACAAAAGAATAAAGTTGCAAAGGAACAAAATGCAAAGTTCACAACTACACTGTGTAACTATAATGAGTGGAAAAAGTGAATATGTGTGAATAGGTAAGGGAACAAAACCAAACGAATATATATAAAAAAGAAAGTGAGGGAGCCTGCCGAAACCCCCAAGACTGGGAAGGCAAGCCTTTATACGGGGCCAAGTGTTACTATGTACTTTAAGAAAAAAAACGGAAAAAAAAATGGAAAAGCATGGCTTTTTTCATTTTTGGTGAGGCAACTATGATAAAAAAAAGCGGATAAACCATAATGTCACGTGACATGAAACGGATGGTTTCATAGTGTAAGGATAAGGTAATGCGGACAATAAGGGCTTTGTATGGGGCGATATTCCCCCCACCATGGTGCATAGGGTAATGAATGGTGTTTGTCAGAAGGGCTAGAAAAAACTGTGAGGGTTCACCAAGACATCCTAAACAGATGCTTATACTTGTAACTAAAATAGGGATAGAAAGGAAGGACCCGCGTCTTTGTTTCGGTTTTTCACCAACAAAGCTGATGGATAAGGATAGTGGGCAAAATGGGTTATTGGATGAAATTATGACCCGATTTTTTTTTCGTTTTGATAAGCGAAAAAAAAAACCTGAACAAGGTCGGCCAATACTGCAACTAACTTTTTTTTCTGGGTTTCGGCAGTCCACTACGAATTCGTTTCGTATTTTACCCCTCCCCCTATTTTTTTGTAAGAAGCCTTACCCAACCCTTTTGAATACCCGTTCGTAAGCATGGAGGGCGCTACTGAGGTCCATTCGTTGTATGATACCGTGCTCATTCTCGACTTTGGGTCGCAGTATTCCCACTTGATCACCCGTCGTATTCGAGAAATCGGAGTGTATTGCGAATTGTTACCTTGTACCCAACGGATTGACGACCTTCATTTTCAACCCAAAGGTGTCATCCTTTCCGGCAGTCCCTACTCTATTTTTGAAGAAGGTGCCCCTCACGTCGATCCCAAGGTGTTTGACCTGAATGTCCCTGTATTAGGAATATGCTACGGTCTGCAAGAAATCTCCCGCAACAAAGGAGGTAAAATCGGGATTTGTGAACGTCGTGAATACGGACACGCTCAACTGCGCATTATCCGTCACGCGGAGCACCCCTTTGTGGACAAATTATTCCAAGGTCTAGGCGATACCAGTGAAGTGTGGATGAGCCACGGAGATCACTTGGATATTGCTCCCGAAGATTTCCGTGTTATTGGCGACACTACAACTTCAGCCTTTGCTGCTGTGGCCCATGAAACTGACAAGATCTTTGGTATCCAGTTCCACCCTGAGGTGACTCACAGCAAGGACGGTAAACGTATCCTGGCTAATTTTGTCTTGGATATTTGTGGTTGTGAAGCCAACTGGACCATGGCCTCGTTTATCGACAAGGAAATCGAACGTATCCGTAACATAGTGGGTCCCAACGGCCAAGTCGTGGGTGCCGTCAGCGGTGGGGTGGATAGCACGGTAGCGGCCAAGCTGATGAAGGAAGCCATCGGGGACCGTTTTCACGCTATTCTGGTAGACAATGGCGTGATGCGTCATAACGAATGCCAAAGCGTCAAGGCCATCCTGTCCGACCGGTTGGGTATCAACCTGGACGTAGTGGACGCCAGTAACCTCTTTTTGGACCGACTGATTGGTGTTACAGACCCCGAAAAGAAACGCAAAATCATCGGCAATACCTTTATCGAAGTGTTCGAGTCCGAAGCCGCCCGTATCGACGAAGAAACTAAAAAATCGGGTCACGGTAAAATCGATTTTTTACTGCAGGGTACCTTATATCCCGATGTGATCGAATCCATCTCCTTCAAGGGTCCCTCCGCTACCATTAAGACCCACCACAATGTCGGTGGGTTATTGGAAAACATGCGTCTCAAGTTGATCGAACCCCTACGTGAACTCTTTAAGGACGAAGTACGCGCCCTCGGTAAGCTGCTCCAGATTGACGACGAATTGGTGTGGCGTCATCCTTTCCCCGGTCCCGGTATCGCCATCCGTGTATTGGGCGAAGTGACCCGTACCCAAGTGGCCATCGCTCGTGCGGCCGACAATATTTACATTGAAGAAATTAAAAAGGCTGGACTCTACCGCCAAATCTCCCAGGCCTACGCGGCGTTACTTCCTGTGCGTTCCGTCGGTGTCATGGGTGATAAGCGTACTTATGAACAAGTCATCGCACTTCGCGCAGTCGAGTCTACTGATTTCATGACGGCCGACTGGTTCCCTATGCCGTATGATGTGTTGAAGCGTATTAGCTCTCGCATCATTAACGAAGTAAAGGGAGTCAACCGTGTTGTTTATGATATTAGCTCCAAACCACCCAGTACCATCGAGTGGGAATAAATTTTAACACTGGAAGTGGAAAGGAGGGGGAGGGTTGAGGTTTGCATTACAGCACATGCTGCGGTGTACATCCACATGATACGTTTGTTATTTTTCATGCCGATTATAGATTTTCTTGGAACTAACAAAGTTCCAGTCAAAGACGACGTTTAGAAACATAAATGAGCGACAGTATCCGTCATTTGGAAAGTGATGATATTCGGTAAACAATAGCCTTTTTAATTGGTTTATAAACTGTAGAGACATACATGGATCATGTAAAAATAGTGTAAACTGAGGTAAACAATGAATAAACTGAATCTCATAAAGGAGGAAAAGAAAAGGAGAGAAAGAACCGCTGAGATAACTACACCAACGAACTATATCCTCAATGTGAACATATGCGAGATGTAAATGATACAAAATAAGCTATAGTTGGAAACAGAGAACACTTAGATATAAACAGAAAGTATTAAAAAATCTATATAAGAGCCAGATCCCATGTTAAATAATTACCATCTTTGTCAGGTACTATATGAGCACTTTTGTACCACTCATCAAAACATCTGTGGAAGTCACTTTGTTGGAGTGAACCAAGGACTTCATTATATACCCCGATAATCTCAGCACCATTGTCAAACACTCTACCCTCCAGCTTTTTCTTGATGCGCGGGAACAACTGAAAGGCACATGGTGCAAGGTCAGGAGAGTAGGGTGGTGCTTTAAGTAGTTGGGTGATTTTTTTGACTATATAGAGATTCGGAGCTAAAAATGTACCAACAATGACATAACCAATAGGATTTTGTGA